>JARHVA010008913.1:132500-242500 GCA_037957365.1 Torreya grandis | reverse complement strand
TTCATCTTTCACTATTCATGTACCCTAGTTGTAGATTCCATTGTTCATGGAGTTCCCTCTATTTGAGATAAAATAGAGGTAATATCCCCTATTATTTTGACTTGAATTATTATTTGAGGAGTTATTTTAGGTCATTATAGTGATCTGTACCAAGTTATAAGGTTTGATGATGCCTCTAAGTCCATTTATCACTTAAACTTCTCAAGACTAGTTCTTGTGATAGTGATTATATGCAAGATCTTAGTTAACTCTAGGTGAGGTTAGAACCCTATTGGTCAAACTATGCTCTACTTCCTTTTATATAATATTCACATGAAATTTTGATTCTATTATAATAATTTTCCTTCTTCTTGATCATCCTCAATACATACTTATACCAACTAACTTTCAAACCTACAAGTTGTAAGGCTAGTCTACAATCAGACTATGTCACTTATATGTGTGCCTCAAGTAGAAGTTATGAAACCCATGTAGGTACTCATGTATTCTTGAGCATTGTATTTATCTCACCTCCTCAAATTACATCAAGGTTATTTCACATCTAGATAAAAACATCTCTACCTATTATCTAAGTTTACATCTCCATGTAGCAAAGATTGGTATGTAGATTTAAATTTAGATATAGATGCACATTCCAAGGAGGTTATGAGACTGGTAGGTTATTTTTTTATTGAACATTGTGGTAGACCTCCATCTTACTTTAATATCACTAAGGACCATTCAAAACCTGGTGAGCTAACATGATACTACCATAATATGTTCTTGTATCTTCATTTAGGTCACTGTTGCATTTTAAGATATAAGTTCAAAATCATTGTATTTCATTGAAAACCTAAAGTGAAAACTAACTAAGTTGAAGACACTCAAACATTCTTCTTTCTCAACCAAACAACCTATTATTAAGGTCAATATGCAACATCTAGGTCTAGACTAAAAATGAGACACCATTAAACCTATTTTATAATTCAAGACACTTCACCATAAGATGGAAAATTGTAGAGCAGAGCTCTCTTTTAGAGATATTAAGTTAAAACTTACCTTAAGCATATTTTCTTGCTTTAACTAAATGTAGGATCTGATTTGACATCAATCTCAAACTATAATAATTGAATGACTTGACAAATATATTTCAAGTCATGAAGTGCATACAACTAATTTCTTGGGCTTGAATAGTCTTACAACTATCCATACAAATCTTACAAGTGACTGTAGATAGTTATATACATCAAAGTTCTAATCATTATTTGCTCATGTCTTGAGAAACCTATCTTGATCAACCTTGAAGTATCCAATGCAAAAATTCATTGAAAAATGACCTTCTATGTTTGGGAGATGAAATATAGACACATTTCCCTGATTGAAACTACTAATAGGGAAAATAATAGTTCAACTGGTGAAATAATGCTTGTAAACTTCAATGATGGTCATTCCCAATATACTGAGGGTGATATTTACTATCTTATCATGATACACACATGAAAACCAACTTGGAAACAATAGGAATATGAATAAAATTCTCTATTATAACAAACACAACACTTGGAAATGTCAAACCATATAAAAAAATGAGAAATACTATAAGTGATAGGAATATATAGCTAGTTTTGAGGCATCAATAGTATTGAAGATGAATCATGAAGCTTAGTGCACCAATTTACAAACTATTACAATGGAGTGAGAGTAAAAATAGATTAATTTCATATAGCAAAATCATTCCCTTCAACTTTTCTTGACCTATCTATATCGGAAAAAAATTTGATGACCTATTTGACCTTGCACAAGAGAGTGATGGAATAGGTGAAGTAGTTTTGGTCAAATGTGAACTTATCAAGGCAATATAAATGTGGATATGAGTTTTGGGGAGTTTAAGAGTCATTATTTCAGCTTCCACATGTGCCAAACCTATCTTATAGTTTGTACAAATTTAAAAACTCCTTTTTATAGTTATCTCCATGTTTTCAATGTGGAACCTAAAATTTTTAGTTATAGAATAGTAAAATAACATTAACCTCACACATGGTATTTTTAAAAACACTTTGACACACTTTTACCTTAGATTAAATCATACAATCTTGTTAAATGACCCAAAATGTGACCTTAGAATGACATAGGACAAACTATACAAATGTGACAAGGGTGAAAACATAATGTTAAACCTTATTAAGATCATGGTACACATTTTAGGACTTAGGAGGCCTATATAAGTTATAAATTGCATGGGAGGTTGACTTGTTTAATTAAGTGGTCAAATTAGTCAACATTTTGGCAATTTCTTAGGCATCACAAGCATGTTATGCTAAGGACCAGTAGCCTTTCCCTATCCTTGGGAAATGGAGTCACCTATACACCAATTTTACATTTAAAATCCTATAAAAAAACAACAAAACACACATGAAAAAAATGGATCAAACACAAAAATCAAGATAAAGAAACACACACTTGTGTTCTCAAGAACACTTAGGGAAGACACAAAAAACTTAAGAAAACTAATTATGTACAAACTAACCTAAATCAAGTTTATCCTCCTAGATCAGAGGTAAAATTATCATCATATATTTCTCCATGAAATATATAAATTCATTATTCAATTTTCCCTTTAAGCATTTGCCTTGATAGTTACAATTTCTTGATGTTTTCCAACCTCTTTCGCATGGTCTTCAATGCAATCAAGGCATCTTCAAATAGATCACCTATGAAGGTGAACTCCTCTATAAGTTCATCAATCTCAACATTTTATTGAGACTCCTTAGTTTCAACCTATAATGGTGCTTTAGTAAGGCATGTTTTCTTGACCTCCATGGTATTCTTAATGAGATTAGGTTGTTCATCAGTTGCAAACTCCTAAATATCATCAAGGAGATTTTTATGGTCCATCCAATCTTGTTCATTATCCTCTATGGGAACATCCTTATCTAAATTATTGTGCACTTGACCTTCAACATTTCAAAGTTCTTTAATTTCTTCAAACAACTCAATCTATTGTAACCAATCATCTTTGCTTTATTTCTCCTTGAGAACCACCACTTATTCAAAATCATTATATTGATCATGTTCATGAATATCATATCCATCATATAATGCATCATGATGTTCCTCAAGAAATTGATGTTAAATAGGTACTTTAAATTCTTTATCCACAACCTCATCTTGCTCCCCTTCAAGGACTAAACTCTCAAGGCTTTCATACTCATTAAACATCTCTTGATAGGTCTACCACATGCCTTGATCGAGGTCCTAATAAATAGTTAAAATTTTGCCAATATCTTCTCTTTCTTGGCTCAATAAGGTTATATTATTTTTGTCTTGACCAATTGGAGTCCCTATGATGAGATCTTATTCATAATCACTTGTATTGTCTTATTTTTCAGTAGCACATTAAGTTTGTTCTCCTTTACTTGCCTCCCATAAGACGAGTCTCCTCCAAGAGGGGATGAGGTGGGAGTGTGGTGAATTCATTCATGGTCTAGAGAGAGATTTGGAGGTGTGATTAAGGTATCATGAATTTTAATGGGGATGAAAGTAAAAAATTTAAATAAATATTTAAGGGAGAGTAGGACTACTGGGTTATACGTATGTCACTTTCTTCAACAAGTAGCTCATGATATTCATTACCCTCTTGAAACCCTTCCATACATAAAAATTCAACTTTCACATTCTCAATTAAGTCTTCTCTTTCATATTATAACCCTTATTATATGGACTTCCAATATGGACAAGACATAAGTTTTTGAAGGGAAGGCAATGTGGCTTAACCATACACCAAATTTGCATTCTTATCATCACATACTTGGTTCCAAGTTGGAACATAGAGGCTACTAGAATATTATGGACATTTAATGGGCTCTTCATGAGGATGAGAGTAATTATAGGACTGACATGAAACATAGGATAACACTTGAGGATGGGAGATACAAACTTGTTCTTCAAATAGATTTTCACTTTCTCCATAACTCTCATGGGACCTTTCAACATCTGCAAGTTGACTCTCAACTTCTTAGTTTTCCCACCTTGAAAGCCTATCAACCCACCATTTTATGTATCATATTATTTCATTTAATTATTCATTGATGGCATAGTTTTATTATTCCTCCACTAACTTCAATTTATTTAAAAGGAAATAAACTATCTTTTTCATCTTCCCTGTGGAATGACTAGGAATCACAACAAGCTCTTATCCCATTTCTTCATCAACCTTTCTGATTATAAAAATTCAATAATGAGTGATAGTAAGGACTTGGATTGAGGTTGAATGAGAGGATTATAATAACTTTGGTATTGACCCTGAGGATTTTATATAGGAGTTTGGTAGGATGGATAGGGTCATTGTGGAAGAAAGTTTTCAACAATATACCTCTTAAGAGCTTTGACTTCCTCCTTGATAAATTTCATCTTAATAGATTGGATCTCTTATTCAAGGAGCTTAAAATTATCTCCTTGATATCCTTCTTCATGGTATTCTTCATAAGACTCTTCAACAATATCATGACGATATGGGGGAGGAAAAGATTGACTATATGGTGGATAAAAACTTTGACAGGGTTATGTCTAATAGAGATTCTCAACATATCTATCCATATAAGATTCACTAATAAAATGAAACCCAAAAACTAATAAAAATATTTTTGACAAGTTCTTTTATCTTCTTATCACCAAATGATGCATGTAGAGTCACCATTGGTATTTGCTTGCATGCTTTCAAAAGCTAATAGTAGGAAAAACAAATCAATAATTATTCTACTCTTTTATAAATTTATCCCACTAAGCATTATAGAACTATTATATCCAAATATTTTACCATATATGAGTGTTTTAAATCCTCTCATATATTTAGACAACATGGTATTGCCTCTATGCCTATGGGTTACCTATCGTAGATGTAAACCTCTAGTTTAAAGGGCTAGCTCCCTTGATTTATCTCTTGATCTCACACACTACACTAGACCAATAAATTAGGGGGTGAAAATGGAAGAATTTAAAAAAATTAACCTATACTAATGAGGTGATGCACCAAAATATGATTCCACACACACTCTTGCATATACACTAAGAGATAAATCTACTAAAACTAATGTTAACTCTATAAACTTCTAGCATAATTGTTTCTCATAGAAACTAGAGGTGGGTGAAAATAAGGTTAGATACTATACACTAATAGTCCCTCTCACACTTTAATCTCACATCAACAAAAAATACACTTTATGAGACTAGATAGATTATATGCCACTCCCACAATACATACAAGTGAAGAATGAAAGCAAGGAGAAATAATATTCATCACTTGTAATTTAAATACACCACTTGAGACACTTAGGCAAGATGTGCAGAGAATAAATCAACTTAATAACTTTATTCAAAGAAAAAACCAAGGTTTCAACCATTAGGGCTTTTCCATACTAGGTGTGTACTAGATATAGTTTCAAAAAAGGCTTCCAATTAGAGCATGTGAGAAGACAGATAAAAGAGAAGTCCAAGAGTCACCAAGACAGGTGTCAATCTATAAAAACTAGTTAAAAATAAATTTTATGAGGTGGAAAAGAGGATAGGAATTCCTCTTGGATAAGTTTATATCACAAGTATGAGATCTTCCCTCAATCTAGCATAGAGACTCTTCACCTTCTTCTTTGAAATTGTCTTGATGATGAGGGCTCTAATTGACAATCCCGAATTACCATAGGGATATTTGATGATTTTTCACTATCATTAAAAATTTACAAGGTTGTAATAACCTTCATATTCCTTTCAACTGATGGACTCATCTACACCACTTGTCATTCACTATCTATGATTGCTCACTAGCCTTTCTAGACTTATCCTCACACTTATCATCTAAGTGTCCTATGATTGTTCAATAAGATGTGTTTTAGGGGTTTTAAGACACATATTTAATACATATTTGTCCCTAGGTATATCAAATATACCTATAAAGCTTCATTCTCACACTTACCACTTCTCATTCTCACTATCTCACTTAGATTGTCTATAGTGATAGGTCTATCAGAGAGGTTTTCATGATTTAATTTGATGAAATATGAACATAATTGGTTGTAACGAGTCCTAATAGACCTCTTATAATGATTTTAACTCAACAATTCTCCTTTGTACCTATATAACTCAAAATCTTATAAGAAACTCATGTTTTAGTTTGTTTGTATAAGTGACAATAAGGACCAAATGGGTGGTGAGGATCCTATGAGAGTGTTATAGATGTCAAAACCAATTTCAATACCAATTAACTTCTTTTTAAAGCATTCCCATTCATTTTTTCCCCATTGGGTCTGCATAAGGTTTTTAGGAGGGTTTCTAATGTCTTAGACTATTAATAATTATTCATAAAATACTATTGTTGTAACTCCAATCAAATCTCATTGATTTTGAGCTAAAGACCCCATTAAACTATTCATAATTCCTTGGAGTCTCATGTAATCCCTCTGTACATATGTAAGCATGAAAAAGTGGTCTTTAAGCTCTTACAATTCATTCTTGGTGGGTTTGAGATAGTCTTAGGCTAAAAATGATCAATTTGAGTTATTATCTACAAACTAGTGATCCCAATTCATCTTATATATTCCCATGAAGGATATATCATGTCTTAGAAAATTCATGTAGTCATTTATAATAGGATATGGGCTATGAGGGTTTTAGGCCTAGTCTAGGCCTAGCTATACCTGATTGTTCGTTTGACCCTCTGTAGATTTATAATGAATGTAGGGACTCCTATATGCTTGGTTCATCTTCATAAAAACCCTATAAAACATCTTACCAATGCTTTCAATGTTTTTCCTTTCATATTTCACTATTCATGTACCCTAGCTATAGACTATTTTGTTCATAGAGTGCCCTATGTCTGAAACAAAATAGAGGGTGTCTTCCCTATTTTTATGACTTGAAAGATGCCCTAAGGAGTTATGTTAGGTCCTTATAGTGATATGTACCAATTTATAATGTTTGACCATGCCTCTAAGTCCCTTTATCACTCAAATTTCTCAAGACTGGTTCTCATGATAATGATTATATGTAGGATCTTAGTTAACTCTATGTGAGTTTAGAACCCTGTTGGTTAGACTATGCTCTTCTTCCTTCCATATGAGAGTCACATGAAATTTTGAGATAATTATGATAAATTTCCTCTTGCTTGGTCATCTTTAATACATAATTCTACCAACCAACTTGCAATCTTCTAAGTTCTAACGTCACTCTATAGTCAAATTATGTCACTAGTATATGTGCCTCAGGTAGAAGTTATGAGACCCATGTAGGTATTCATGTATTATTGAGCATTGTACTTATATCACCTCCTTAGGTGACATCAATTTAATTTCTAATTGGGATATAAACATCTCTAACTATTAGCTAAGCTTATATCTCCACTTAGCTTAGATTGGTCTACAAATTTAACTTCAATTGTAGGTGAACATTCTAAGGATGTTATGAGACTTATAGGTGTTTATTTTATGAATTTAACATTGTGTCATAACTTCATTTTCCTTTAATATCATTTAGTAACATTCCACACCTAGTTATTTCACTTTAGGCTTATAGACTATGTTCTCATATCTTCATTTAGGTCACTATTGCATTTCAAGATTTAGACTCAAGAACATTGTGTTTCACTAAAAACCTATAGTGGAAATTTGACTAGGTTGAAGCCACTCAAGCATTCTCCTTTCTCAACCAAACAACCTCATATTAACATAAATATGCATCATCTAGGTTTATACTATAAATGAGACACCATTAGACCTATTCTAGAATTCAAAACACTCCACCATAAGATTGAACATTATAAAGCAGAGAGATATTTTAGAGATATTAAGGTAAAGCTTCTCTTAAGTATATTTTATTGATTTGAATAACTATAGGCTATGATTTGATGCAAAATAAACACTATAAGTCTCAAATTAATGAGAAAAATATTTCAAGTCAATAAGTGTATATAACTAGTTTATTGGTCTTGAATAGTTTTACAACTATTCGTGCAAATATTATAAGTGATTGTAGATAGCTATATACATTAGAGATCTAATCATTATTTGCTCATGTCTTAAGAAACCTATCTTTATCAAATTTTAAGTCTCTAATAAAAACCCTTCATGGATAAATGACCTTCCATGTTTGGGAGATGAAACACAGACACATTATGCTGATTTGAAACTACTAACAGGGAAAAGAACACTAAAACTAGTGAAATTATGCTTGTAGACTTTAATGGTAGTCATTCCCAATATAATGAGGGTGATACTGATGATGTTATCATGATTCACCCATGAAAAATAACTTATAAACAATAGGAAGATGAATAAAATGCTCTATTATAACACACAATACTTGGAAATGTCAGGCCATATAAGTAAATGAGAGAAACTATAGGTGATAGGAATATGTAGTCAATTTTGAGGCATAAAAAATATTGAAGATGAATCATGAATCTCATTCAAAAAATTTACACACTATAACCATGGATTTAGAGTAAAAAGAGAGTACTTTTATCCACTAAAATCATTCCCTTCAACTCTACTTGACATTTTTGTACCAACAAAAAAAATGACCTGTTTGACTTTGCACAAGAAAATGATGGAATAGGTGAACAAGTTTTGGTCAAATTTTATATTATCAAGAAAATATGAATGTGGATATGAGTTTTTTGGAGTGAAAGAGACACTATTTAATCTTCCACATGTGCCAAACCTATCTTTTAGTTTGTACATGTTTAGAAACTCCCTCTTTATATAGTTATCTCCTTATTTTCAACATGAACCTATAATTATCAGTTATATAACAATACCTTGACATACACATGAGACATTGAAAAATAATTTGACACACTTTTACCCCAAATTAAACCATACAATCTCATTAAATGACCCAAAATGTGACCTTAGAATGACATAAGACAAACTATATAAATGTGACAAGGGTGAAAACATAATGTTTGACCCTATTAAGACCATAGTACACATTTTAGGACCTAGGGGGCCATATGGAAGTTTTAAACTACATAGGGGTTGAATTATTTGATTAGGAGATCAAATTAGTCAATATTCCCAATTAAAAATTAGGGACAATAAACTTATCATCTTAAGATTATTGTTACTTTCACACTTATCTAGTTATATGGATAGGGTGTATAATCCTAGGTCTAAAGATATTAATTTCAAATTCTCGTTAATGGAGTTGTATTAAATGATCATATGTTTCATCCTAGGTTATTTATCTACTCTGATTTAATTATCTATACCTATCCAAGGCAACCATATATGATAAAATTTATTAGCCATTTCTTAATTTAAGGCTTTACACCAATCCATACTAAGAAGCACCTTATAGGCTTTAAAAATTTCTACTACCTAGATGTCTATTAACTTTTGGATCCTCATATCAAAATGTAACTACGTATGGACATTTATGAGGTCACTAAAAACATTAGCCTCTAATTTATCTATTTATACCAATACCTTATCAAAATTGATATGGACTAACCTTAGCTCCTCAAAAATACCAGTATGCATCACATTATCTAAAGCTCCAGAGTCTACAAAAAAATTGTGTAGATACTTTGAAAATAGTCTAATATTCAAAATTAAAGGGGGGAATTCAAATTTATTTGTATTGATGAGCACATTAGTGTGGGAAGCCTTTTGTATTAGTTGGTTTAGATTATATGTAAGTGACTTCAATAAAAGGTCTCTTTGTTTAGTGATATGGGTGAGTTCATGAATTGTGATATTGGATTTTATTTTAGTCATGTCCTTGACTATGTTATATCATACCTTGATCTAAATTAATTGGGTCTTTGTGATATCCTTTGACTCATTAGGACTCATAGGTGTAGAGTTATTATGGGCTCTATGATTTGGAGGGGTGACACCATTATTTGGGGAAGTAGAGGTGGTGAGGCGTTATTGAGGTTCCATATTCCTAAGGGTATAATTTATCCATTAAAACTATTAAAATTAATGTACCTCATTGATACTCTTGTATGGCCCATTTTATTCCTAGCTAAGGAATCCCATAGTTTAAAAATACCATCACAATGCTTGAGGGTCTAGTAGATTTAGAGGCCTCTATGTGGTTCAAAACCACCTTGTATTATTCTATTTCTCTCTAGAATATTTCAAAGGCACTATAGAAATATATATATTAAACTTCCCTATGTTGGGTTATGTTTTGCACCAAACATTATTTTGGGAGGGTTATCTCATAAAAGTTAATCTTAATAAACTTGTTAGGTGATAGTTCTAGGTGACTATTATGGTGGTTATAGGATATATTCTACCTTTAATAGGTGAAGTTCCTATTGGATCTTTCCCCACCAATATTTCACATTAATTTTTGTAGGTCTAATAATTCATTTCTGACCTTTTTACCATTCGTTGGATAACATCCAACTCATTATTGGTGGACTCATATGGTATGTTTTGAACATGGTTCACAATTTCCAACATTGTTTGGCGTTAAAAATTTGGAAATACATCACTATTTACTAATTTAATAAAACCCTAGTGTTATTTTGGAACATCATGCCTCAATTAAAGTTAATTATTTATGGATAATTATTGAGATAGAGGCAAGTTCTAATTTGTGTTGGTAATGAGGTTCTAGGCTAGCATGTTTGGTAAAACATTCATAATAGGAGACATAATTTGACCTTGGGGGTTGAGATGGATATCTAATTTTATGAATTTAGCATAAGCTAATGGTAGATATATTATCAAGGGCTTAAATATCAAAAACATTGATGTATAAGCGTCTAAGGATTTATTTTAAATTTTAAGAACTAAATGTGCATTAAGTTGATAAAGCACAGTGACTCAACTATACATTTTATAGAACCTAGCATTAAAATTATTTAAGGGCTCATTTGGTCCCCCCTTGATACATGAATTTTTTTGGTAGAGGTCATTAGTGAGTCAATAACTTGCCTAAAATTATATATAAAGGTTTTGATAAAATGCTTCCACCCTATGATGTAATTTTTATGGAGATTGAGGAACCAATCATAATTTGCATCCATCAGAGTGAATAGTAATAAACTATAATCTTTGTCCTTATGTTCAAAGTTTAGGAGTCTTAGGGTGGTCTTATAAGAAGTTACATGACCTTTATAAATCTACCCTACACCACATGTGAAACATGGAAGGTACATTTCTAGGTTCCTAAAAAGCTCATGGATAACTCTGAGAACATTAATGGCTAACCCAACTAACCAAGCCATGGGAGCATCCATTAGAGGTGGTTTGTTTGGGATATACTAAGAGGATGATATAGTGGAAATAACTATGGTTTTTAGTATATTTCCACCATACCAAACTCTCTTATGTAATTACAAGGGTGAAATAATCAATCTTCCTTGGTGGGACCTAGATTTGTGGATTTAGGGAGTAGTCTCTAGATTGTTGAAGGGTAGATTAGTTAATTAGGGTTTATTTTGGCCTTCCTTAATATTTTATAGCTATTTTGTGTGTTTTAAGAACATAAAAAAGTAAAAAATTTAAAGGAATATCAACAAGAAACATTTAATAAAATATTCCTTCAAGGATGAGATTTTCACTAGTAACTGCACCTAGACCCTTATAGTGGCAACTATTATTTGGACAAAAATCCTATCCTAAAAAAAAATATGAGATTAAGTTTTCAAGATGAAATTTGGGATAATAAGGAAATTTAGTCCTATATTTTAGGATTGAATCTACTTTAATCAAAGGAATGACTGTAGGAATTACGATCCTTAATCTAGCCTACTTGAAATAAGTCTTTGAGAGAAATTATTACCACTATGGGTCTAATACCAGTTTGAGATAATGATTACAACCCTTATCTTGATTTAATTTTAATCATGATCATTGTTTTTTTTTTTTTTTTACTTTAACAATTTATAAATGAAGGGGATGAACTCATTCAAATTCATATAATAAACATAAAAAGGGAAGTTGGGTAAAGTAAAAAAGGATATTTCTAGGCTCTAAAGGGTACTAATGCTTCAAGAATCAAGCTATGTGCCCTTCCATAATTAAACCACTATGTGTTGAGTTTCACTAGAGGCTCAAACTCATCATCACATATGGCAATATTCTAAGGACAAAAAAGGAATTTCTTAACGTGCACCAAATTTTAGATTCAAATAATATTACTAAACTTATTAATAAAACCTAAAACTCAATGACACTAATAAGAATGGAGAAAAGAGTCAAATCAAAATAATAATAACATTCTCACCATCAATTTTACCTCCTAATGGCTTCACTCTAGGATTTACACTTGAATTATTTGATCTCCAAAAATTTGAATTGTTGGATTGCTTGCTAAGTCTTGACAATGGCTTCCAATGGTTGGATGAGGTTGATAGTGACTTGGATGAGTATGAGAGAGATGTTATGGATGACATATAGTATAACTATTATGGATTTATGGATATTTAGTTGGTTTATAATTAGTTTTAGTGTGGAGGGAGAGCTTAGTTATATAGGCAAGGAGGGAAAGATCAATGGTCCAAATTCAAATTTAGGTCATTGATATGAAGGGATAGGAAATTTCTATGGAATTTATAATTCCATGGAAATATATAAAATTATATAGTTCTATAGAAGGAGGATAAATTGGGGAAGATTTATAGAATCCTCTAATTCTAGAAATCTCCCCATAGGGTTTAGGGTTTTAGAAGAGGCTAACATAGGGTGGTGGGTGGGTAGGTAGATTATTTTGGAATTTTAAATTGGCTCAAGGGTAGGTTAATAGATAACAGGCTCTATTAGGGGTTTAATGAGGGAATTAATTGGTTTTATAATGGGGTAAAGGTTTATTAGATATATGAATTGGATGAGGATTATTAGACTATTAGTTAATTTAGCTAAGAAATGTAGAAATTAGCCTAAATTAGAAGAAATTAGTATAATTAATAGGGTGAGCATAATTTAGTACATACATTTTCCCCCTCTTTGAAAAAGTATTAAAAGTGGAAGGAGTAATGTTATTTCAAAGAAAACATGGTGTTAGATGGTGTCAAATTTTAGTAGGGTATGATTCCCCCTTGAGGGAACATGCAACGAGAAGTCAACCTAGATGGTAACTCAAACAAAAATCTTGGGGTGGGATAAGACTAGGATTGTAAAATGGGGTTAGGATGAACTAATTAATAGTGATTATTAAAATGCCCCAAGGGTGAGGGTGATAAAGTATCTTAAGTGATGGGTTCTATATAGATGACAAATGTATAGAAAGAATTTAGAGTGAGTAAAATAGGATGTGTTCAAGTTGGTGATAAATCCCATAGCAAGGACACATGTTAGGGAAAGCTTAAAAAAGGGATGATAGTGATTATGATTGTTGATTTGGGACAAAGAGTGATTTTTTTATAAGATTTGAGGCTTAAAAATAATGAGTGACTATCAAATGACTAATATAGGGATGGGATGATGATGAGGGAGTTGATGGTCAAGCTATCCTTTGACCTAAAAAGTGGGACTAGGTGATGTCTACATAGTCCTAAAAGACCTTAGACTCATGTTGTTTGGGATGAAAGATAAGGTGGATGATAAAGGGTTAGAAATTTCATGCCCTAAATGATGTTAAAATATTATTAAAAATGATTAGACATGGCTAATTAGTCAATTGGGTGGTATTAGGGTCAGTTACTATCAAAAATGGATTGTTAGGGGTGTATGAGGGTGGGGTCATAGAGGATAAAAGGGTCAAAGTGGGGTCATTTACATTTTTGTCTTATTATGATTTGATCTCTAAGGTTAAACCATGGATCGACAACCCTGAGCTTCCCATCATGGAGAGAGAGTCTTAGAGCACTAGAGAGATGCCAAGGTTAGACTTGTGGTGAGTAAAAAGACCCTAACTCAATAATTTTGTTAAATTTCTAGTATTTTTGGTGGATTTTTAGATGGATTTTACAAGTAAAGATACCATCAAAATCACTTTGATAATACCACAACTGATGGTTGTGCCCTCAATAATGATATTGTCAATATGATTTGTGGCTTTGAAGGGTCAACCAATGGTATTATAATACCATAAGTCATCAATTTCAGTATTACAATATTGTAATAGGGAAATCATGATATTATAATATCATGACTTTGGCAGTCATAATTTTTCTAATATCAAGTAGCAATTTTGAAATATCACTAATATCGAGTAGCAATTTTGTCGATAGTTAGAAAAATAGATAAGTATAAGGTTAAGGAAGCTATTTTAGATGAGGTCAAATTTTAGATTAGTTAGTTTGCTAGGTGGGTTGGATAAGGTAGATGGATAGAGTGGTGGATGTTAGGAGTAGAGTAATTAGGTTAAATTAATGTTAGTGTTTAAATTTATGGGGATGTGGGGTATTTTGTGTAGTGTTAGTGAGATAAGGATTAAATTAGGCTGGTAGGGTTAATAATATAAGGATAGGGGGTTTTATATGGTGTTGATAGGTGATAGTGATGTAAGGATTAGGGATTAACTAGGGTTATAAGGGTCTTAGATAGATATTATTGATGGGTTAGGATAGGTATTTTTATGATGAAGATGGTGATAGGTGTTTGGTGATTAGTGATTAGTGTAGGAGGATCTAGGCATGATGGCATCATGATTGTGACATTTAGAGGTACTCCATGAGATGCATCAACTAATGATAGTAGGGTTTTGGGTGTTAGAGATGATTAGTCTACATGATGTGGTGATGATTCTTATGATTTTTATTGATTGGGCTTTGATCACTACATTGGTGTAGTATTGACATTCATAGACTAGCACCTTCAACTTCATTATCAAGGAGATGACTATGGCACTAGAGTATGTGTATAAGATATTCCATTTACCCATGCATAGTAATAGAATATATTGGTAGTCATATACATTGATGTGGATATTGTAGTACATAAGAGAGGGACTATAGGTAAATATGTGAGATAGATGCATCAACCTTAATAGGTTCCTACATGAGAAGATGATGGATAGATTGACATTAGTGGTGATGTCTCTTATTTTTAGAATTCTCTTATAAGACAAGAGTGGTTAGTGGTTCCACTAGGCCTAAGAGATGTGGTGGTAGACATGGTTTAGGATCATCAAATTTTTGCCTAGGGGCCTATTATCTTGGCAAATTTATATAAAGAGCTCCACTTAGGAGCTTATAGAGGAGTGGCCAGTTTTGGGCCATCATTACTATTATAGATCTAGAACTAGGATCAAATTGTAATCTAGTGGCCATTAGGAATATTATCAGTGCATGATCTTGAGTAGTAGATGGTCTTTGGTTGGTGCATACTATTAGGATTGTAATTAGGACATGCTAGTGAGATGAGGTTTTACAAAGAGGTATTTAATAATTTACACCCTAAGCACATCTCATGGATGCCATATTGAGGTATTTTATTTAGATGGGATGATGAGGTAGTTTCATATTGATAGAGTGTTATTTGATAGGTCACATGGATTTGATTATTGATAGATATCGACTAGATTATGTGAAGTGTTAGTTTGGTTTTATATAGGATGTTCTAGGGCCAGAGCACTTATTTTCTTAGAGTAAGTAGGAGAGGATATAGTGGAAGAGGTTGGTAAATAGGGTGGATGGTCCTATGGATTATAATAATGTTTCCCTAGTTTAGTAGGATTTTTATACTCTTATTCTTGATCCTAGTGTGATACCAACATGTACAACATGGTGGTAGCCTAAGATATCAATTAGATTAATAGGACCTAAGATTGTGGTTAGGTGAGGTGTTTTGAGGAGAGTCCTTTAGGCATGGGCTAGACTATGGAGGTGGATGAAATAAGTGCTAATATAGGGTAGTCTTAATAAAGATGATGGGGGTGGTGGTTATGATGGTGTTGATGAGAAGGATGTTATGGATGTGGATAGAGGGGATGGGGCTTAGGTGGAAACAATAAGGTAGATAGGTCCTCAGGTTTAGGTATATGCACAAGGACCAATTTAACCATAGTTATAGGTTAAGATGTAGGTACGTAGTAATAAGAGATTAGGTCCTTCTCATCTACCTTTATCATAGGATGAATAGTCCTATCGTACTCAATTATAGGGTGAGATATAGGCAAAAATATTAGATATTATAAGATTCACATGGGAGCAAGACCAGTTACAAGCCCAAATTCAAAGTGTGATAGATCAAAGGGATGGTAAATTAGCTTAGATATATGGGTAGGTGGTTGAATTAAAGGCTCAAGTGACATAGTTGGATAGACAAATATCCTAGGTATAGGGCTAGGTTACTAGCCTTCAGATACACATGATAATGTTTCAGGCATAGGTGGTGCAACATGATGGGTAGCTTACCTAGGCCTAGGCATAGATTAACAATATATAGACCTATATTTAGAGTAGATATACCTAGATTTTAAGTTTTTAAGGTTAGGTGGCATAGATTTAGGAATGCATTCACACTTTGACTAGTCAAATGAAGGTGGTTGAGAGGAACAAGGATGATGCTAGCTAGGTGATACAGGAGTGGAGTATGATGGATGTGATGAGGAACATCATTTTTATCACACACAAGGTGTAGAATTATTTGACATTTTATAAGGCTAAAATACTAGCTAAGCATCATGCAACATCTTTTCATGCTAGTTCATCTACATCAACCCAATAGCCTTTTAGGGGAGCACAAGGACCTCTAGGGCCACTTGAGCCACCATGGCTATAGCCAAGATTTTGAGATGTATATATGTATAGGGTATTTTTGTGTTATTATCTCATTCTTCCCCATAGGACCATGTGATTTTATTAAATATTTTGACATGGATTCCATGTGGATGATGTATACGTGATGTTGATATATATGATGAGATTTTATGATGATGGATGTATGCTCATTTTTTACTAATTATGGGATTTTTTTAATGTTATGATGATGTGATTTCATAGATATTATTGAGACATATGGTATGGTTTAGACTTGGATGATGTGATTAGATTATATGTTATGACTTTTTTCTATGTATATACTATGATGGATGTATGATGTAGATGCTTTGTTTTCCTTAATGCATATTTTGTATTGTGATGGATGAATTCGGTATTTTATTTGATGATGTGATGGTAGTTATATATTTTTTGGATGCTTGATTTTCATGGATGATATTATATGTAGTGCATATGGGATGTGATTTTTATTTTGGATGTTGTTTCATGATGTGAACTAAAATGTTTATAGATGTATGATTGTATGCCATGATACACATGTTTATGAGATGATTATGACTAAATTTGGAATTATATTTATGCATATTTCATGATATTTATATGAGTATGCACTTGGGGGTAAATATTCTAAGGATAAATTAATCCTCTATTTGTTCTTTTTGTTCTACATTTGTTGTAATTGGGATCCTCCTACACCATGGAGGTAGGTTGGTGATGGGATGGGATAGGTTGAGGATTTAGGTAAGGATAGATTATGGTTGGGAATAATTAGGTTAAAATGGGGATAGGTTGTGGGAGAAAATAGGAGGATTAATGGTTTTGTAATCCATTAATATGTATGTAATCCTTCTTAATATTGCATCTTTTAGCTATGTTCCAAAGACATTAAAATTCCAAAAAAAACATTAGTATAGATGTGTGGGAAATTCCACTTAAATTATGACCTTTAACAAATACATATTCAAAATTCACTCAAACCATCCTTGTTCCCATGGAAATTAAAAAGATACAATAGACATAAATTTCTTTCAAAACTAATTTAACAAACAAAACACATTAATATGTACATAAAGATCCTACAGACATGCAAAGATAATACAAACAATCACACAAGACAATCAAAGAGATCATAAAATAAGAAAAATAATGTTTATATGGATATTTAAATGGGAAATTAAGTGATTGGAAATTATTATATACAATGGATTATAGTGATGATGTAGGATCTATATACATGATATGTAGTACCCAAAATTTTGTCCATTTCAGGATGGTATTCTAACCAAGTTACAAAATAAGGGTCATGTTGACCCTTCAAGAATTAGTGGCATAATGTATGCTCAAAAACCTAAAAAATAAAATTGTATATGTTGTGTCCTTACATAATGACAATTATTAGTGGGAAAGTCTGGACCTAAAGCTTAACAAAAATAATAGATAAGTATAGGATGGAATGTTGTATTGAGGCTAAAGAGGAGACACACTTGTCAAAAAATATTTAGGAGGGTATGATAGGACTAATAAATATATGATGGTATTTATGGACAAGTATACCAAGTATGAATAAGTGACTTTAGATAACCCTCCAACAAATACTTTTAGTTTCAATCCATGTCTATTCCTTATGCTGAAGTAATTGTCTCTCATTGTTATTCAAGAACCATATGATGAATACCCACTATTGAGACCAAGTTCAAGGTTATTTTACCATGATTTTGGAAATTATTATTCATAATTTTACTTACCCAAGGTGCCAATGAATTGGTTTTCACCATTGGATAGATTTTTTTCTCACCTAGTGAGGTGGTGTGATGAGTGGACAAAGTAGATATGGGATGTCCCATGATGGAGGATGATGAATCCTATTAAGTGTAAAATCACTTTAGATGCAATATGTTCATGGTATCATTAATATTTTCTCTATTTATCATGGCAAATTTCTATGCTCCTGACCCAAACTTGGCAATAATGATATAGGGACCTAACCAATTAGCTTCAAACTTCCCCGTCTTATCTCTATCTACATTGTCATTTTTATGATTCTCCTTTAGTACCAAGTCATCAAATTTGAATTCATTAGAATTAAAATTCTTTTAGTATTTTAATTTAATTCTATTTTGATTTAATTATAGGTGATTTAGGGCCTTTTGACAATTTTCATCAAGAAGTTCCAGTTCCTATAGATGTTCCTACTTATAATTATGGTTGGTGATAATGCCCTCAGTGAGATTTTAAGGGAGGGAATCTCAACTTCTATCCAAAAAAATATATTATATAAATAAAGGCATATATATTTACCTCAGTAGGCGTGTAAACACTTGTGTGATAAGACCATAAAGTCAAATACAACTATAGATGCCAATTTTTGCCTACTTGATTTACTGTCTTTTTGAGAATTTTTATGAGGGTCTTGTTGGTAGATTTTGCTTGTCCATCACCCTAGGGATAATAGGGAGAGGATAAATGCTACATGATGTGATATTTTGACACAAGGGATCTACTTCCTAATTATTAAATGATTTTTTATTATCTAAAACGATGTTGGTAGGTATGACAAAATGATAAATGATTTGTTTGAGAATAAATTTAGAGATTTGGAGGCATGTTGTGTAAGTGAGTGACATTGCTTCTACCCATTTGGTAAAATACTTTGTTACCATGATAATGAATTTATGACCATCTAATGAAGTTGGATTAATATTTCCAATTAAATCAAGGCCCCATGTGAAAAATGGTCATGGACTCATAATCGGATACAAGTCTTGTGTAGGAGCATGAATGGGGTTTCCATGTTTCTAACAAGCCATGCATTTTTGCACATATTGACAAGAATATTGTTCCATTATTGGCCAATAATAAATATTTTGAAGGAGTTTCTTAGACATGGCCATTCCACTAATTTTCCCACCATAAATACCATCATGAACTTCTTTGATCACCTGAGAAGCCTCTTCTAATGTCAAACACCTCAATAACGCTCCATCATAACCTTTATGATAAAGTGTGTTGCCAAGAATGGCATATCAGGAGGTGTGATGAATGAAGGCTTTACATTGATGATATTTTAGGTTAGGTGGGAGGATTTTGTCATATGGGTACCTTTAAATGTCATGGTACCATGAAATATTGAGATCATCAATTTCAAAAATATGAAAAAGAGCCATAAACTGATGGGCTAGAATAATTAGATGCTCAATTAAAAATCTCCCTTCCATAACATCTTTAGGGAGATCAATGAGTGAGCCAATGGTATCCATTGAATCAACCACTTTGTTTCTTCCTCTTGAAACTTTTTTAAATTTTTAGGATTGAAAATTTGATTCTAACTGATCCACCAACTACTTATAAGGGAGTAACTTTTCATCCTTCATCTAGAATTCATCATTGACCTATTTGATAATTAGTTATGAGTCATTGAATACTTGCAAGTGTTAGATGTCCCATTGAATAGCTGGGTGAAGACTGACTATCAAAGCTTCATAGTCTAAAATGTTATTGGTATATGGGAAGGCAAGGTGGAAATATTTTGGGATAATATCACCTTATGAGGTGATGAAGAGGATGGTCACCCCTAACCCATGCACAGTGAATGAGCTATAAAAATATCATTTCTAGATATTTGATTGTGAAGTATTCCTTGTAGATTCATCTAGCAAATTTATTATAAGGGGCTCAGTTACTTCAATTGGTGCCTCATCTAATTGATCTATGATAACCTATCCTTTTATAGCCTTTTCATTGACATATTCAATGTCAAAATTGCTAAGCAACATTATCCATTTGCTAGTAAGAGATAATTTAGATAATAAATATTTCAAAGGATCAACATTGGTAATGAGATGTACTTGATTATTTATCATGTAATTCCAAAGATTTTGTGAGGCAAAAACCATAGTTAAACATGCCTTTTCAATGAGAGTATAGTTAAACTTGTAGGATATTAATGTGTGACTGAGATAGTATATGGCTTGATCCTTACCTTGATTATTATATTATACTAAAATGGCACCAATTTCATATGAGGTTGATGAAATATAAAAGAGCAAAGGTATTCCCAAGATGGGTGGTTATAATATAGGTGGATTAGCCAAATATTGTTTAATATTTTCAAATCTTGTTGGAATTCTAAATTCTAGTAAAAGGTAGTCCCCTTCTTTAGTAAATTAGTGAAGGGATGAAATTTATCTATAAATTGAGAAATGAAATGCCTTATGGATTGTATTTTTCCCTAAAGACTTTATAGCTACTTAAGATTGTGAGGAGGAGGCATTTCTATGATCGATTTTACCTTTATAAGATATACTTATATGCATCTCCTTGAGATTATAAATCCCAATAATTTTCTTGAAGTGACACCAAATACACATTTATAGGGATTCATCATGACCTTATACACTCAAAATTATTCAAAAATCCTTCTTAAGGCCACATGGTGTTCAAATCTTAGGTGAGACTGCCCTATAATATCATCCACATAATCCTCAAATATGTCATGCATCACTCATTGATATGTTATAACTACATTTTTTAAGGCCAAAATACATGACCTAGTAACAAAATATCCCCCATGGAGTAATAAAATTTGTTTTATGTCAGTCCTCAAGTGCAATTTTGATTTGGTTATATCCTGAGAAACCATCCATAAGGGAGAGCATTTCATATCCAACAGTTGAGTCTACAATCATGTCAATCTTGGGAAGGGGGAAGTCATCCTTTGGACATGCATTATTTATATCTCAAAAGTATATAAAAATTATGATTCCACCTTGAGGCTTGGTTATAAGGATAATATTAGAAATCTAATCTAATTAATCTATAGGGAAGATAAACCTAGTTTCCAATAATTTATATAACTCTTCTTTGACCAATAATGCCACTTTGGGATGCATCTTTCATAGCTTTTACTTGATCAATTTTGCATTCAAATTCATAACCATGTGGTGTACTACCAATGATGGATCTAATATATGCATGTCAGCATAACTCTATGTGAATATGTTAATAAATTCTTTAATCAACTTTGTGATGACTTCACATTCCTCTGATGTGAGAGATGCCCCCAATTTAACTATTTTGTGATTTTTATCCATCCTAATGTTGATTAATACCATGTACTCAATAAGATAGGGTGATTCTTCTTGAAAATAAGGAGGTAATGATAGTTTAGGAACATCTAAAGCAAATAAATTTGGGAGATTTGTATCAATGTTGAAATATTCTTTTGATTCTAATGAGATATGTGAAAGTTCATCTGGTTATTTGGGAAGATCTTCATTCTCAGAGTGTTCTTCCTCACTTTGAATGTGGGGTTATTATTACTCCCCAAAGTATGAAAATTGACAAATATTTATATAAAATCCCTTTTTATGGTCACTAGATGGCATAAAATCATGTATTTTCATATATTGCAAAATATCCTCATCATTTTGAAACATGTCAAAACAAGGCTCTTATTTTGAATCCCAGTCTATAAGGGATGGATAGTAGAGGGAAATATCAATGGTGGAGATGGTGGTATCTAATAAAAGTTTAGTGGTTATGAGCTCCTCGAAGAAACTACAAATGGAACCTAATTTAGTATCTTCATTGAGGAGGGATGACCCAAGGGTTGAAAAAGAATCCATAATGATATTGTTTGGGTCATCATCATATAGTTTGTACCCAAGACCAAAGTATTGTGGATATTATTGAGCCATGATGGGTTAAATTTGGCCTTGTTTTTACTTGACCAATCCTTTCCCTATATAATGGATGTTCTCCATAATATTTTAGACTTAGGGATATTATTTTATAGGAGAAATAAGGACCTCAACATTTGGAATAAACCATGAATATTCTTAATATTTAATGTATTCTTTAGATAAAAATTTGGAACTTGAGAAAGATATTGGTACAAATTGATATTTGATGGGATTGGCCTTCCTCATAGCTATGGACCCAAAGCTACATGAAGAAAGAGGTAAATTACTGATACAAAATGTTTTATATTCATAATATCTATAGCATATGGATGTGATCTTCAAATGAGTTACATTGGGTAGTGGATTAGATGTGGATTCAAGCTAATCAGGGGAGATGTATTTAGTAGCTATTAGACTTAGGATAAAATTATTTGTTTTAGGATAAGGTTATGGTGATAATGATTGATCCATCTGATAGATATGAAGATGGTTAATGACTCTAGGGATGGTTACCTCCATTCCAAAGTGAGGGAATTTTAGGAAATAATGTAAGGTGGATGAAATAACTTTCATCTCATGAATCTATGATCTTCCAAGCAACATGTTATAAGGAAAATCCACAACCACAACATGGACTAGTGTTTGATGTATTATGGATCCCATAGTGATGTGGAGGTAAATAGTTTTAGTTGATGCCCTTTCATTATAATCATAAGTTTTGATCATTATCAAGGTGGGCCCTAGTGATGTTTTTGAAAATCCTAATTTCATTAAAAAGTCTAGATTGCATAATTTTAGTGTTGATCCTCCATCTTTGAGAAATTGGGAAACTCGATGGTGGGATATGGAAACTTCAATGTATAGGAGTAATTTTGGTGTGAGATAATGGGAGGCATATCCTGGGAACCAAAAGTGATTTATTGTGAAGGGGATAAGTGTGCTACTAGTGCCTAAAACTAGTTAGTATCCAAGTCACTAGGAACTTTTAGATCATTCAATACTTGATTTAATATATCTCAGTATAAAGTAGATGTTTTTAGAAGCTTCATTAGGAATATTTTAGATGGAATTTTCTCAAGTTGTTGAATGATGTCATAATATTTATTATAAGAGCTTGAATCCTTCTTAGAAACATTCCCCTTTTGGTTAGAATATGAAGTGGATGGATCTTTATGGGGCCACAAGAACTACTATCTTATTACATCTAGTAATAACTACACAATCAGTAATGGCTTGATTAATCTTTAGGATAGGGGATGATGATGGAGTGGGCTCTTGGATGATGCAAATTTTGATAGTGTTGATGTAATAGTAAGGCACATTGTGGTATCTGTAATGGTTGGATGAAGAGGCTTGACCCTTGTCTCTTTGTGGTCTCTAATTCCTTTGGTCATGCTTAGTGAGTGGATCCTTGTAAATCCCAAGTTTCTCATTTGCTAATTAACTTGGGGGAACTTCTCCTTCAATTTAAATGTCACCCCTCTCAATTAAATCTTGGATGTAGTGTTTCAATTACATACACAATCTTGTATCATGCCATTTAACTCTGTGGTATTTATAAAAATCATCTTAATGATACCAATCTAGCTTTGGTTGGTGATCATCTACAGGTCTAATTGTAGGCAAGGTGATCATATTGGTAGTAATTAATTTATCAAAAACTATTTCAAGTAGGACTCCCAAGATTATGAGTGGTCTTTTTCTTGTCTAAGGCTTTGGCTTGCCTCATGGAACTCAGCTAGAAGAGACATTAGGTTGTTATGTGGGACCTTTATTTTGAAATTTTTGTACATGTTGTTTCGTAGAATATGTTAACTAATCACCCATGACATTCTTGTTCTTATTGAATACTTTTGATTTTCTTGAAAAATAATTATCTTGATTTTGGGTGTGCTCATTTCAAGAATATAACTTGATAGTCCACTTTAAGATCAAGGTCTTCTCAATTTGCATTTTTTTCTATTATCTCATCAAAGGTATTGGCATACTATAACTTTAATTAATTCTTGAGTTTAGCATTAAGATTATCTACAAATATCTTGGTCAATTATTTCTTAGGTACAACACACCTCAAGTAGCTTGCCAAACTTCACCATCTTTATAATAAGTATGTTAGACTTTCACTGCTTCATTATTTGGTATTATAAAGTTCAATTATGAAGATATCATGCTCAATGTTAAATGAGAAATGTTTGATGAATTGTTTTATCAGCTCCCTAAAGCTAGATATTGATCCTTTGGGTAAATGCATAAATCATTCCAAAGTAGGCCCTATGAAACTTTTGGGAAAGATTCTCAATAAATGAACATCTTCATAAGCCACCTCATGGCAAGCCACATAAAATTCACAGACATGATCTCTAGGATCCCCTTTTCCTCAATATTTCTCAAATTTGGGTACTTAAAAATCTGAAGGAAAAGGTATTTGTAAAATACTCATGTCTAATGGTGAGGATCGAAAGTATTCATAATTATATTTAAGGGATTGTGATCATGGATCTATATATTGTAAGGTCTCTTTCATCACTCTCTATTCATGTGCAAAGGTAGGATCCCCAAGAGGATTGGTAGTTTGATTTTGGTTACCTTGGGGGATATGGGTATTAAGGATTTTATTAGTGTTGTTGCCTTATTATTAGTGTTGGTATTATTGTAATTATTAATGATATTATTATTATGAGAAATGTATATTTGTATTTTTTATTTTATTATTATTTTTTTAGTATTAATATGGGTGACCACTAGAATCTTATTTTCAATATGGAATCTGGTATCTAAAAGGAATGAGATGGGTGGAGGATGAGAGATGTGTGATATAGGGTGAGAAATAATATGTGCACTATGTGTATAAGTGATGAATGTAGGATTTGGACAAGAATTTCAATCACTCAAGATGAATTATACACAATTAAATGTGGGAGAAATGAATATGGACAAACTAATGACCAAAGAAAGATGTGGAAGGGAGGATGATATTGACAATGTGTTGTATTATGGGTGAATTGAATTAATGGTAACTAGATGCATCTAAATATGTGAAGGGGATGGTTATTATATAAAATATGATAGGATGGATAGTAGCTATAGGTAGTGCTTTGGAAATGGTGGAAGGTTTTGGGTATAAGAGATAAGCTATATATATGATGGTGTGGTATAGAAAGGATATGAAGACAAGATATACAAATGGATATGAGATACAATGGTATATATAAGTTAGCTTACAAAAGAAAGATGTGAAAGGCATAATTACTCTAATAAGATGTTATAGGATGGATACGAATGAGATGGATAGTAGATAGTATGTGAGAAGAGGGATGATTTAGGGCAATTATGAGATGATAAAATGAATATGAATACAAAATATAGTTATCAAAGGTGATATGAAATGAATATAGGAGGGGTGAGATATAGAATTAAATTAGATACTATATGGATGTTGGGTGTGGAGGAGAAATGAATGACCAATATATAGGTGAATATTATAAGGATTAGGATATGATGATGAGATGATAAAATTATGAATGCTAACCTAGAGGTGTCTAAGGTATCACACAAAATATAGGTATGGTTGACTCAGCTCACAAATAATATAGGTTTTTACACAACACTCAAATAATACATACATAAATACAATCCTAAATTAGTCAACTATTATGGGTGTGTAACCTAATGCCTACACCATACAATGGCTTCATGGGTGAGTATATAGGTTGATGACCTGTTATTGTATCAAATGAACCCTCTCAATCCTATTTGCATTTGATGGTTGCATCAAAGTTGATATTGACTCCTATAGTGGTACACCTGTTATGGCCAAGGGATCCTAATCTAGGTATATATAAAAGGTTCTAGGTGAACCCCATATATATGTGAAGGTATGTTGGGGACCAATTTTTTGTAGGATGTTGTTTGACCATCCTATATCTTAGAGCCTAATTGCCCCTCACTCCACAAAACCCTTTATGGGGAATTTAGCTTAGATGTGCAATGATATCTTTCCTAATTTTCAAAATATATCAAAACATGGATTTTTATTAGTGCATGGTGGTGAAACCCATGTCACCAACCCCTATATACTAATATTATGCATAGGGATGAATTTTACATCACTTATTATCCCATAAGGGGATAGAAATAGGCAAAACATGATATAATTAATTAATTGATTAATTACCTACATGTGAGGGGAATGATACAATGATTATTCACAAGTTCACACATGCACACGCACGCACACATGCACACACACACACACACACACACACACACACACACACACACACACACACACACACACACACACACACACACACACACACACACACACACACACACACACACACACACACACACACACACACACACACACACACACACACACACACACACACACACACTCGCGCATGCACACACACGCACGCACACGCACACACACACACACACACGCATGCACACACACACACACGCACACGCACACACACGCACACACACACATGCACACACATGCACACACGCATGCACGCACACGCGCACGCGCACACACACACACACACACACACACACACACACACACACACACACACACACACACACACACACACACACACACACACACACACACACGAAAGTATATACAAGGATCAAAATTTCACAATAGAGTTATATAAAAACTTAAGATGATATATAAAAACTAGGACAAATATACTAAAGGGTATCCCCTTCTTGTAAGCACAATGTTAAAATCAAAATGTGGTGCCTTGGTATTGAAAGGTCCTACACCAAAAGGGTTAGTAGTTTGAATTTTTTAAAAACCATAAGTCCTTGTAAAACCACAAATTCATAGAGTAAAACCACAACTAGAATGTATAAAACCACAACTAGAAAACAAAACTTCAAGTCACAAGTTATGACTTTGCAAAAAGGTTAGTAAGTTGTTATGGTTATTTGACAAATCTATGACTGTCAAATAACATCAGTACTTAGACTAACAAAATCATAAATACTGAGAGAGTGTAATATATGATATTGTATATGATAACATGATTATAAAAATATATACCTAAGTGCTAATAAAGTAATTTTCTAGACTAAATTAGATTAATTAAAGGTAGATAATCTAGAATAAATACATAATAAGAATATATACAATTCTATGAATTTTTTTTATAAATGTAGTTCTATGCTACTAAAAAAAATAAACATAATTATATCTACCTTACTCAAATCCTAAAACCACTAAAACTTAAGTCCAATGCTAGATAAATATCCTAAGATACTTCTTTGACTAGGTATTTAAAAATTTGTAACTGTAAGTGACAAAGTCACAAATATTAGGACAAAACCGTAGGTTCACAACTTACAATAATGTGAAAGGGTTTAAAATATTCTAGGTGAATGGGTATGTGATGTTTGATTATCTATTCTTCCTATACCCCTTGTAGATCCTACACATAGAAGTAACATAGTGTAAGAACGTTCTTGCAGGTACAAGGGGTCTAAGTCAAAATACTTAGATTGAAAAATGGTTAAATATTTTGGCAAAAGGAAATGTTAAATTTAATCAAAGAGCCTTATAACCTTTTTTTTATAGAACCTAAGGTCTTGTTGGTGGTCTCGATTGTACCCTAGATAGAAGCAAAAGTGTTCAAGTACTCTACCTAAATCTAGCTTAACATGAGACTAAAACTAGGTTGTGGCTATCCTATAATGGGGTCAAACCTCCTGGATTATTAATGAGGCTAGCTCCTCTGATGCATCATTTTATCTCATTTCCATTACTAAAACCTAATAATTTCTATAGAAAAGGGATAGAGATAAAATATAAGGGAAACTTGAGATAAAGATGGTGATGCACCTAAATTATGTTTGATCCACTTCATTTGAGCTATTATTAAACACTAATAAGACAAGTAAAATACTATATTTAGGATTATAAGTATCTATCATGCATCCATATTTCATGCAGAGGTTCACCAAATGATAAAAAGCTAAGGGAAGTGATGGAGAGGTCTAATACAAGACACTAACTAGTCAATGTATCCACATGTGAGCCTAAATCAAAAGATATTTAAACACTAAACATGACCTGCATGTGATATTAGGACTTGATAAGGGAGAGATTTATACCACATATGTAAATCAAACTAATATGTACACACTATACCAACATAATGAAATTTTAAAAATAGTCTTGTATTCCTCTCAAGAGGTTAAAATCTCAATCTTGGTAGAGTCTAGTAATGCCCAAGAGAGGGAAATAGAGGGATCATTTTTCAAGCTCAAAAGTCTCTATATATAGAAAACAAGGAGAGAAAGAGATGGGAATAATGTGTAGGATAGTGGAGAAAGAGATATTAGTCATGTGGTGGTAGCTCATTAATTGATTTTTGTAAACATGTCTTCTTCCATCCAACTAGAATTTTCTTTCCCTAATAACCTTCAAGATCATTCCATTGGCTAAGAGATCCCATTAAAAGATAAGGGTTTGTTCTACATGATGAAAAAATCATTTTGAAATAAATCAATTCCCTTAATTGATTCTCTAACTACTAGTGTACCACCTTAGGACCCTAAGCCCACTTGACTTGTTCATGAGGATTAAATCCTCTAATATTGAAATTGACATAGCCATGTTATGAATGACAGTTAGTACCTACTTTGTTGATGATATATACATGTCAATATATGATACTCTTTGCATTAATCACATATCTACTCCATTTCCATATCTAGATCATAGGTCCATTCTATAGATGGAAAACTAATCTAAGATTTTTGGTTTTCCTATAGTTTTCATATTAATGTGGACCTATAAACTACATATCACCTTTCTTGATATATATCCGTTCTATCTTTGTAGGAACCAAAAGCTCACCATATGCATTATCCTTTTAATAATGGTGAACACAATCATTGAACAAACCTTGTACATCATAAATATTTGAACTAAAGGTTTGTATTTAACCTTAATGGTAGTCCCTTTATGTTCTTTATATCTACCTACATGTTTATGCCCACTCCATGGCATTTGAATGAGCTCTAATGATGATAGGATGACCCTTTATAAAACTTACTTGTTTTTGGTCAAAAATTACTCCTTGTCTTGACTTTATCCATAAAAACTGACTTGAACTAATCAAATTATCCCTAGATATCTCTATTTTTATTAATCTTTTAGATCCTTGGTGCCAAATCTTGACTTCTTAACTTTCACTCACACTGTATGATCAAGTTGTATGATCAAATTCTCAACTTATATTTTCTTCCATGAAGATCCTTTGACATCTTGCCTTGATCTCACATCATTAGGTCATAATGTATGAAGCAACATTGATCGTTGATCTAGTTGGGACCTATTGACGCCTCTAAATGGATCACAAATGTCCTTAGTGTTCAAAAAACATTTTTCATTTTATAATTTTGGGAATTTAGAGCATGAGTAGTAGGTTTTGGCAACTTATGTTACTAGTGGTGAAATAGATCTGGATCAATATTTAATTGTTCTATAAAATTTATATTAATTGGTGGTTGGGAGCCATGATGGACTCAGTCTTTGTAAAGTGTAAGTATCTATACTGATACTAGTGAATTATGGTCAAAGATCAAATGAAAAACTAATCTAAATGGACATTTATAATGAAATATAAACTAAAGTGATATAGTTAAAAAAGAAATAAAAGAGAAGGGTAAGGTAGAAAGAGAATAAGTGATTACTGATATTAGCCTCAAACATTATGACAAAGTTTCAATAAAAATCGAGTATACATGTAACTAGTATATAGTTCAAAATAGCATAAGCTCATATCTCACTACACACTAAGAAAACCTCCAAGGATGATATATAGAAGTACAAGTAAGAACCAAATTTACTTTAAATATTTTTGACCACACGTAAATAACATTAGAACATTCTAATGTAGAGAATATAAAATGAAGTAAATTCAAGATCATTCAACTAATCTAGCATAAACACAAATTAGCAACCCTATAATCAAATATGCAACTCAAAATTCATAGAAAATATTCAAGTCTAAGTCTTAAGATGATGAATTGAGATAAAATCCATGTAACAATTGACACAAAAAAATTTAGACAATATTTGTAGAATTCCTTGATTGTATTAACTACTTAAAGTATATAAATTTTACTCAAAATTATCTCCCTTTACAAAATGGTAGTACTGGATTTTATAAGAGGATAAGGAAGTATATAAATTAGTTACAAGATACAAATTTACAAGAAGTAATAACAAGTGTCCTTTTTACACAAAGTTCTAGAATACATTTTCTTTTCCAGACTAAACTAACCTAGAGGCAATATGCTAACAAACTAGCATGTGAATTTACAAAAGAATATTCCTCTTTCAAAATATTACAAAGATTTAAAAAAATGAAATATTAATTAATTGGTGGGCCATGTTCTTGAGAACTAGCTTGCTACTTCTATAAGATGTTCATAGCTTTTTAGTGCTACCCATTGACCATCTCTAAGTCCACAAATGGTCTTACAAGATACTACTCCTCATTGTTAGCTAGGGCATCCAATTATCTATCATTTTTTATCATGGCCTCTTTAATGTTCTTGGACTTAGATATCCTTTCTCCTACATTAATGATCATATATAGGATCCTATTATTATTTACCCCAGACTGGCCTTGACTCTTAATTTTTATTTCTTGAGTCACCAAAGCTATGTTTAAACTCATCATCCTTGATGATGCCTAGGATAGTGCATTGTATAGGGTTTTTGAGAATTATCCCAAGGAGTTTTTCAATCCTTTCCATTAGCTCCTCATAATATTTTAGGAGTATCTCTAGATCCTTGGACCAAGCATCTAAACTCTAGACCTTATCAATAACAATTCATAGAATTTCATTCAAGTGTCCCAAATTAATTGTTTTGAAACTAAGAATCTAATTTCCAACCTAAATGTTGATCAATGTTGTTATCTAATCCTTTGAAACTTTCCATTAGGTTATTAGACCCTTAGACACTGTATTCTATTTTTAAAATACACTTTCCCTTAGCTTCATTAATTTTAAGGCCTCAAACATATTATAAAAGGATTAATCAAGAATTTTAAGCATTACCTCAAGTATTGATAAGATATCTTGTGTCTTCAAATCCTCATTTTCCTTCTCTAGGTTGGATATTCTTTATTTCATCCCCATGATGCCAACTCTGACTTGAGCTGAGTGAGCCTCAGTTAGTTCTTCAATATCCTCTACATGGATGGGATGCTCACTAGGTTATTGACCCTCAACTAAAGTTAAGCCTATAAATGGCTCAACCTTTTGAAAAGTGAATTCTTCAGTTCCCACCATGGCCTTTCTAGTTATCACTCTTTCTAGTCCTACTATCTCAAGATTGAATTGGAGCTTGGGGGTTGGTTCTATGTACTTAAGAGGTTCTAAGACCTTGATTATTGTGTTTTTTTATGCTCCTAGATCATCCACTTGATTTTTATTTGACCTTGTAGTGGTCACTATTATTATCTCTTCCTCCCCCTTCATCAAATACCTTATCCATGGCTCAATGTCATCATTCACATCAATGTTGATAGTTTTGTTCAAGGCCCATGAGTGGGATAAAGAAGGGATCTTCTACATTTTCCCATAGATGAACCAATTAGGGATACTTGTTCTATGGATGGGGTATTCCTCATTAAATAAGTTTACTTCACTCATGGGGTGAGTGAAATCCAAATTTGGCTTATTTTGTCCAAATGGGATAGTTTCCAATGTTACCTTCATCTTCTTTAATGGTGCCACTAGGACTAGGTCTAGGGAAACTTCTTTCCCTTTTTCTTTCTCAGCCTCCTCTATTTGGGTTTATGCTTATTAAATATGTTCCTCCTCTTAATTAGAGCCATATGTCTCAACAATAATCTTTAGGTCATCCTCCACTATCTCATTGGGATCTAGGGCAATCATGTCTAGGTATTCAACTAGAGATGTTAGTCTTTGGGGAGGGACTAAGGATGATGGGCCCTCACCAAGTCTCTCTTATAATGTTTCCTTACCAAGACCTTGTGTAATTTGCACTTGGGGTTGTTTCCCTTCCACTTATGGCTGATCTTGAGGGGACCTTGAAGGTCCAGGTAGTAAATGGTATTATAGAGATCCCATTTACCATATGTCCCCTAGTGGCTTTTAATTAATAGTTAGTCTATGTTCAAGTATAATATTATGTTTCTTGAAGCTAATTAGTACTTCCTCAAAATTATTGGCCTTGATGTGCAAAGTGTCATAGGGACCAAGTTGATTCTCATAAACTAGTTTGGATAGTTTTTTACTCTCCAAATGCTTAGCCACCCTCTCATAAGGATACCAATGCCTTAGGTCATCCAGTTGAAATATAAAAGAGTCTTTATGCCTAGAAATGGTGTCCACATGTTTTTAATCTTGAAAAATAGTTCTACCAGTTATCAAAGGAAAGGGATGGAGGAAGTGTTTCCTTTTCACTTTTCGCACTCCATCAACACCATAAAGAAGTTGGCATGCAATTTCTCACTCTACTAGCCTGGTGGGAACATATATGGGAAACTTGTAAGGTTGGATTAGAATCCCTTAAATTCTAATAATAGTATAATCTAGGTACAAATAGATGTCTCCCATTATCTCTACATATTTCTTGATTAGAGGATTAATCTTGGGTATGGGGAACCCTATAATGGCTTCTACTAAAGCAGGATAGACATAATCATAAATGAACTACATGTGGTGTCTATATTTGAAAATATGTAGTTTTGAATAATGGTAGGAGAGTGTGAATCCACCTTTAGGTGACCAATTTTTTATGTGAGGGATCCTAATAGAGGTTATCAAGGCATTTAATAGATAGGCTATCATAAAAAAACTACTTACTAGTCTTCTTCTTGATAGCTATAAATTGTCTCCCTAGGTGGATGATGATCATCTCTCTAATTAGAGTAGTGAGCTCCTTTTCTACCATGAAGTAGACATAAGACACCTAATTATTATTGACATATCTAGTTGAAGGGGCTCTAGATATTCTATTCAAAAGGGTTATAATTACCCTAATTCCTTCTCTAAACTAGGCAACTGGGATTCTTATCTCAATGTCCCAGGATAAAAGGTTCCCCTAGAGCAAACAAGTCCTAAGGATGGTGTCTAAGTCATTCTTTATAGTCCTTTACTTGATAGTGGGTAAGTCCACATGGTGTTTTCCTAATTTTTAGTATCTCTCAAAATCTAGTGGGGAAATATATGCAATTCTCCTTGAGCTCTCCTCATGAATGATCCATTCATGTTTAATTCTAAAATATATAAAAATGGGAGAAAAGATGTCAATGTAATGAAATACCTTTAGTTTAGTATCATCATGATGGAGACTAGCCATTTGGACTGTAACTAGGTCATAATACCTCTTGCTGACTACAACAATCCTTTATTCTTCCTTGGTGATGGCCTACATCTCCTCAATGGTCCAAAAGAGCTTAGACTAATTCCTATTATTGGTGTTCAAATATGTAGTGTCTAGCACAGTGTCCTTGAATACCCTCCCTTCATTATCTATAGATACAATTCTATCTTGTCCCTTAATTGTTGCCTCTAAGCTACCATGGCTACCAAACTTAAAAATTTCTCACAATTGGATTGCAAATGGTTTTTGGATTAATTCTTTCATGCTCAAATCATTATTAAACTTATTTTAGATTTATTGTGATCAATCTAACTTCACTTAAGGCCTTTTATGTAAGTTTTAGGGATTTTGAAGCTTTAATGGTGGTGGCTTATTTGGACTTTAGCTCATATGTTCCTCAGATTTGATTTTGACCTTTGCCTTTATACGTTTGCATTTTTCAGCACACAAGATATTAATTTTATCATTTTGTGCATATGTGGTGCTTATTTAGCATCAATCTAGCATTTTCACATCATTTTTCATAAATGCCTTCAAAGCACTAGCCATTGGTATTTAGAAAATTGCCTTTTATTTCACACCATTCGATCAAGATCCAAGGATCAACACAAACCATTGATCATGATCTGGGCATTCACTTGTCATTGGCCATCTTTGAATTGAGCCTCATGGTTATGCCACTTGTCACCTCCATGGGATTTTTTATCTATACTTCCTATATAATTCTTACATCAAACAAGCATCCACCATGTGTTGAGCCCAAAGGCTATTAAAGCTTTGTTGAAAGGTCTTCGGTGATTTCATGTCATCAGATCATCTGGGCCTAACAAAGCATGATCTATTAATCTTGTAAGGTGCAAGGAATTTAATTAGTGGATAACTATACAAAGGACTTAGGTTAAAATGCTTTTATCTAAATCTATTTTATATTAATAAATATGAAAAGACTTAGGTTAAAGCATTTTATACTAAGTTTATAAAGCATAATATCAAAGTGGCCCCTTCGAATGATAAAAATACATGCTCTTTTTGTCTAAGTAAAATGTTTGAATATCTTGAATTTGATGACCTCATAGATGTCAAAGATGGCCTCATGAACATCAAATGATGGTCATACAAACATCAAATTTAAGCTTGTGTAGTTCCTAGTTTTGGTGGGCTTAAATTTGACAGTCATGTGGAGATCAAATGTGGTCTCACAGACATCAAATGATGGTCATGTGAATTCCAAATTTAAGCTCCTCAAATTCCTAGTTTTGGTGGGCTTAAAATTAATGATTGTATGGACATCAAAGATGGCCTTGTAGACATCAAATGATAGTCATAAGAACATAAAATTTAATATTGTTAAATTCTTGAATTTGAATGCATGAGTGTCATACATGGTGAATTTGTAGGGATTATTAGGCCTTTTGAATTTTAAATGTTGTCTTCACTCTATCTGATCAAAATCTATGAGTGACTTTGAACCTTGGATCATGATTAGAGCACTTGTACTTGATTGGTTCCTTTGATTAATTAAGTCAAAAATCTAAGTTTTAAACTAAGGTCTTATTGTATTAAAATATACAATAAGGCCTTATGATAAAACTTAGGCTTACACTTATATTTAATACCGAGGCCCATCCAACCTTTGGGCTTCCCTTACACTATTCAATCTTTGGTTCCACTTAAGCACAGGGCTTTGGATCTATAAAGAAGTAAGGTTTTTAAGTTAAGACTCAGGTAGATATAAACATAGGCTAAAGTGGTAAGGCTAAGGTCTTGTTAATTTTTATAAACATGAATGGGGCCTTATAATTAAGACTTTAGGCTAAATAGATAACAAAAGGACCATGCTATAAAAATTAAAAGTCACCCTGCCAATATGAACATTAGACTTGGTTAGAAATATAGGAAATAAAGGGGGAAAATAAAAGGGACCAAGTAGGAATTTTAAGTTAAGGTTTGGTCATGATAAGGAATATGACTAAGCCTTAATATGGAAATTAAACTTAAGTCTAAAGTAATTTGAAATGTTCCCTCAAATTTGCTCCTACCAAATGTAAATTTGATCCAAGGGCTTAAACTAGGGTTTTTTAAGGGAGATCTTTCAAAAAATGAATCCCAAATAGAATTAATATGCAAACCCTAAGCATGATCCATCAAAAATATCTCCATGAAAAAATTAACTATAAGACATGAATACCAATGATTAACAACACTAGGCCATCCCAAAGCAAAACCATAAAATTGATAGGTTAATTCTATCAAAGTGGATGATCTTCAAATTCTAAAAATGCTCTAATCACATTGAATTTTTAGTGTTAAATTTCAAAGAATCTCAAGGTTCCTAATTTTCAAAAATGGGGGTATGTTGATGTTAATAAATGCTGATTTCTAGGAGAAACATAATAATATGTCATAACTTAGAGACTCTAGTTCAGAAAAACAACTAAGTCATCCACTCTACTTGATCAATGTCATTATCCAAATTATTTTGTGGATGAAACAAACCTTGCACTTGTAGAATTGGGATCAAACATTAAGACATAGCCAAGTTATGTGTGTGATTTTATTCCACTTATTGTTTGCCATGGGATTTAAGGGACAACTTTCAGGTTTCATATCTTTAATCATTAACACTAACCTTGAGCATGTTTATATATTCATTAAGAACCATACTTATAGTTTAGGGAAGGCTTGGGCATTGCTCTATTTCCATTCAAGCATCCATAGCCATGATATAGATGCCTTTGGATCCACTCAAATCCTTTCCCCACTATCAAATAGGGAATCACTTATGCTTGAAAAACTTTTTATTTTACATTACATTCTTATTTTTTGTATTTGTAGATCCTTTATGCTTTCAACAAGGTTGGGAACCAAGGTAGCTAGGTTTAAATATTTGGTCAAGTGTTTGATCCTTAAAAAATCACCTATGGATGCAACCATTATCCTAGGAAAGGATGCTTATTAAGTGTAATCATGATTGTGCCTCAATAGATTAAGATTTCATCCTACAAGTGAAAATCTTATTAAAACCAAATTTAGGTCAAGACAATGTTTAAGCGCTCATGGAGTAGTTGGCCTCTTTCATTGGTCTTTACCAGTTTATTCAAATCAAAACATTAGGCTCACATTTTAGACCCATGATTAGAATATGTATGAGATTCATGCCCACATTCTTAGACTTTGGAGTTTCAATCAAGCTAAATAAACTTTGAGCTCAGGGTTCTCTAAAAGGATTTATTGGAAATAAGGAACGAGGTAACAAAATCAAACACAAAATATAAAGAAACAAATCAAGAAACAAAATAAAATAGATATATACATGTTTATGTACAAACAAGGGATAGGAAGGAAAGACTTTAAAAAAACTAACTAGCCTACCTAGACTAATTCTAACCATCTTATAGAGTTACTTCATAAAGACCTCATGGGGAGTAGTAGCGCAGTAATGCTTAAGGTACTACTCATTGGTGGGTAGTGTGAAATCTACTCCTTGTAAGTCTTTGAGTCTAAAGGTATTGTTTCCCAGTGTCTCTTTAATATGATAGGGGATAATCTATAGAAGTCTGAATATTCCATGCTTACCCTTAGGCTTAGATGCTTTGTCCCAAAGTAAACTAAGTCCCCTTGTCTAAACACTTTGATATTTTGTCAAACCACCTATTCACCATGGTATAATGTCTACCAAAATTATCAAAGGATTCTTCCCATGCATCTTCCATATGGATGATGTCTATCAATCTTAAATTTTCAAGCTCTTGGCTTTCTTCCATATACTCTTGCATGAATTTGTATATAGGCAATTTGAGAGTGATATGGAAGATAGGCTCTTGGCCATACACCAAAAAAAATGGTGATGCCTTTAATTCTTACTTGATCCTTATCTTATCTACCCATAGGGAATATTTGAGAAGCTTATGCCAAGTCTTGGGCTTATCTATAGCAGACTTATTGATTTTTTTATTAAGTTCTTATTGGTAGACTCAAACAATCCATTTCCTTGGGGATAATAGTTGGATGAAAAATAAAGATAAATGCCATTATCATACACCCATTCTATCATCTCTATGGATATAAATGTAGATCCATTATCACAAACCAAAGAGACTAGAGTTCCAAATTTGGTACATATGTTCTCCTAAAAATTTATCACTTCCTCAATCCTACATTGTTTGGTGGCTATAGCTTTAATCTACCTTGTGCAATAATCTATGGTAGTCATGCTATATTTTTGACCTTCTAATGAATTGGGGTTGATTAACCCTATAAATTCTAACCCACATTATGAAAAAAAATTATCAATCATGACTAGTTGTAAAGACATTAATGTCTTTGGTTCTTTGGTGCTAGAGATTTGGCATGGGTGACATTCCCTCATGTGTTTATGAGCATCTTTGAAAATAATTAGATAATAGTAGCCATACGTAAGGATCTTGTGGGTTGTAGTCTTCCTAGTTTGGTTCCCATTTCCAAACTTCTCATGGAAGGTGATCATTATTTGGGTAGCTTTTTATTTTGAGACACATCCTGGGTAGACCCCTTCAAAAAAAAATCTATATAAAACCCCATATTTGATCACATAATGGGATGCCTTGATCCTCAAGGCCCTCTTTTGCTCCTTGGTTAGTCCTATAGGATAAATACCATTAATTAGTAAATGAATGATGGAATCATACCACTCACTATCTTTAAATATTTATTGATCAATGTGCACAATACATAGCTTAGAGATGGTATTATAAATCATTTGAATTAGACCTTGGCACCGTACCAACTTTGTAGTTTTTATTTCTATGTCATATTCTTGCAAAATTGGCATCCATTTACTTCTAAATTCTCCAATCTCATTCTAGCTCACCATGAGTTTTGTGGTAGGCTCAGATAGAATATCATGCACCTTATTTCTAAGGATATAGTGCATAAATTTATTCACTACCTTAACTAATGCATATGCTTGTTTATCAATCAATGAATAGTTTAATTTAGCATTCTTAAAGTTGGTACTCATGAAATCTATTTGGTAATCACACCCAACAACCTTTTGAGTTAAAACTATAGTCATAGTATGGTCAAATGCAAAATAATAGAGATAAAAGTCCTTTGAAAAGTTAGGACTTGTAAAAACTAGAGCCTGGCTAATTGCTTCTTTGATATCATTGATTGCCTTCCTAGATTCTTCATTCCATGAGACCTATCATCCTTATTTAGCATGTCATTAAATGGATTGACAATCTCTAAAAATCTAGAAATTAAATTTATTACAAAGTTTATCTAACTAAAAAATGATTTTAACTCATTTCTACTATTTGGAGGCTCTATATTAGATATAACTTCCACTCTTTTCGGATATATGGACATCACATCTTTAGTTATAATGTGGCCTAATAATTTGCCTTTAGTAACACAAAAGATGATTTTCTTGGGGTTTAGGGATATTCCATTCCTTCTACATCTCTCAAATACTTATTTTAAATGTATAAAATGATCTTCTATATTTAAAAAAAATGGTTAGATCATCCATATATATAATGATGCACTTATTAATCAGACCTTGGAAGGCATGGTCCATGGCCCTCTAAAGGGTATCTTTTGAATTTATTATTCCAAAATACATCCTTTTGTATGCAAAAGTTCCCCATTTAGTTGTGAAAGTTGTCTTCATCCTATCTTCTTTGTCAACCAATACCTAGTTTTAGCCTTAAAAATCATCAAGGAAAGACATCATAGCTATACCTAAAATAACTTGTATCACCTGATCAATAGAGGGAAGAGGATATTTATCCTTTTTAGATGATTTCTTCAATGAATAGACTAATCTCACCATTATTATTTTTGAATATCACCAAATTAGCCACCCAGGTAGAATACTTGATGGGAAACACAATTCTAGCATCTAAAAATCTCTTGACCTCTTTGAAGATCATTGGTTCTAAGATAGGGTTCAGAGGTCTTTGCTTTTACCTAAAGATTTTACAAATTTTCTTAATAGGTATAGTATATGTGATGAATTTTGGATCAAATATATTTAATTCATCATCAGACCAAGTGATGACATCTTTGTACTTCACTAACAACTTTTTGGCCTTCATATTCTCAACACTAGTACAAGCTTTTCCAATGTTAACCAGCTAAGGTTGATCTTGAAGTCCAAGATCAACAACATTGTAATACTTCCCACTTACTTTGGTAACCTTAAAAACCTCAGCGATTTCTTCTGCAGGTGGGGGCTCTATTCCGGCCTTGCATTCTGCTAATGGACCCCATGCTCTTGGTTCAGGTTTTGGATCTGGGGGAAGAATTTTTGTGGATGTGGCAGCCTTAAAATCTATATTACATGATGTTCTACCTCACGCATCATCTGGGCCTTCCCATGTATTGATTGTAAGGGCTTTAAAACCTATTAGGGTAACTCTAGATCCTGAATCAGTGGAAGAAATCTTCCAAATGGAAGAAAAGTTTTCCTCTCTTGCTGCTATTTTTTGTTTCCATGGCTTTTGGCCCTCTCTCACAGATCTATAAGGCTGGATCTCCAAGACTTGGATGCCACTTATTGAAAATAATGCCCAAATCCTCCCATGTGCTAGGGAATTTTATAGTATTGTGTCACTGCTCTAAAGATAGGAAGATTATTTTGTGCCACAATATTTTTTCTTGGCAGGGAAGATATCTTCTCATGGCCAAACCATGGCATAAGGATTTTAATCCTCTCTCAGAATCCTTTAACAAGTTCCCTATATGGGTGTGGCTCCCTTATCTTCCAATACATCTGTGGCATGAGTCAGTTTTTAAAACCATTAGAAATGCTATAGGGGATTTTTTATTTGTGAATGAAGGTATTTCAAATTTTCACCACTCGACTTGTGCATGCTTTCTGGTAGATTTGGATGTTTCTAAGGGCCTTCTTAAGGTGATTTTCATGGAATCCCTAAGGGGTACCTAGACACAAATGTTGGATTATGAGGAGATCCCTTTTTAGTGCAGGAAGTGCCACCTGATAGGTCATATTGTTGCTCATTGTGTAACTGGGAAATACAAATCCAGATGACCACCTTCTTGGTGGCCTAAGGCTTCCTCTAAACATAACATTGTCAAACAACCTATGGAAGCTCTGACTGATTCTGATTCTAAGACTAAGGAAAGTATTCATTCTAAGCCAGAGGTTGAGGAGGAATCTTTGGTGAAACTTTCTAATGAAGCTCCTACAGAGGCTATGGTTAGTGATCTTTCTAAGCTAGTGGTGGAGGTGGTGGTCTCTTCCCCTATTTCGGAGTATCCTCCAAAGAGCCAGACTATGTCTAATTCTCACAAGGATTTTGTTGCGGCCTCTATGCCCACTGGGCTCTAAGGATCATTGTCTTCTGAGGTATCGGTTGTGGAGGTAGCAAAGTTAGAGGATGGATGGATATCAGTTAAGAGGAAGAAGTCTAAGCCTTTGGTCCCCCTCTAGATATGAATCTTTGATCGTGTAAAAAAAAAACCTCAATTCAAAAGGAATATCTAATGATCCCTTTTGCTAACTAGTTTTTTGGGGTTAGTAAATTGGTTGCTTTTTTGGTTTACTGGTTACTGGTTTGGGAGGTTGTTCAGGTTACTGATCCAGTCTGTTAACTTTCAGATCAGTGTTTTGACAGTAGTTTTATCTGGTCATATATGATGGTAACATGTCCTTGTAAAACCTGGTTTTGGTCCTTTACTGGAAACAGGTTCTTTTAAAAACCTGGCAGTGCTTTATGGTTTATCTTTCTCCTTATTGTGTAGGGTTTTGGGGTCCCTTCAAAACCTTTTTTTATCTTAATCTAAAACCTTAGAAACCTTAGCCAACTTGTCTTGATAAAATAACCTCTCTAAGGAAATTATGCTTTTGGGAATCTTATTGTCATTTAGTTGAATGACTTTACCATCAAATTTGCCTTCCCAAAGTGCATTTTCATCAATCTCATCAATGATCTAAGTCTCAAATGCTCATGAACTAGTTATGAATTTCAAGATTTATTGATCATCATTAAAGACCTAAAAATGATTCACATTATCTAGGACTAAATGACAAGGTAATATCTCAATGTTAAAGTTGGGCAAGTCTTGATCAAGCATGAGGTTGGTAGTAGTAGATGCTAACTCATCATCAACTTAGTTTTCCTCTTTTGGGATGGGGATAATGTTAAAGGAATCAAAGGAATCAATTAGATCCTAGAACCTAAACTTATACCTCTTGAAGTATGAGAGTTTTCATTGATATTTACTTCTTACCTAGTTGACATCTAGTTTTGAATCACCATAGACTATTAGTTCTTTGACTTCATTTTTTATGGTAAATTTCAATCCTAAAATGAGGGCCTCATACTCAAAAAGGTTATTAGTGAATATAAACTAGAGACTATAAGAAGCATGGTATTTCTTACCAATAGGGTTAGTTATAATAAAGCCTACTTTGTATCTAGCCTTACACCTAACACCATCAAAATGTAGCTTCCACAAACCAAGCATAACATGAGTATTTTTAGGATCACATACCTTTTTAGTCTCTAGGGTGAAAACTCCTAAGTCTAAGTCAATTATGTTGACCCTTTATTTGATGGCATTGTTCTCAGTGATCATGTGCTTCATCTATAGCTCTCTTTCAACCCTAATTTGGTTTGGAACTCCTTTCCAAGGTAACCATAAATGTGAACAGTTAGTGGACATGTATCCATTCAAATATTTAGTCCATTCTTTGATTAACAAGATCTCATAAACATCAAGAATGTCAATAAATTGGATATCAATAAACTCTTATACTCTAGGCTTAGAGGCTAATTGCATATGGACATTTAATAATTCCCCAATCACCTTGACTCTAAATTTGTCTAATTGAGTAACAACTCTTTCAAACTTAATAAGTGTCAAGCCAAGTTGTTTGAAAAATCCTACTAGCATGATATATGTGGATGCACCAGAATCCAATAAAAAATTATATAAATTCTTACCAAATAATCTGATTATGAGCAGGAAAGGAGGAGATTATACCTTAGCTTTGTGTATAGTCACATTAGTATTTTCATCTTTGGGTGGTTTGTTATATTTATTTGACAATGATTCTATCAATAGGTCCCTTTATTCTATGATCTATGTTAATTCATGTAATGTGATGTTATATTTTCTCTTCTTCATATCTTTAAAAATATTATAACCAATCTTATTTGAAGAACTAGGAACATCAACATTATGCTTAGAGGTACTCCCTTTGGGTGGTTCTGGATCATTGCTTGAAGAAGTGTATGGAGGAGTTTCAAAGTTATTTAGAGGCATTGAAATAGTCAAGGTTAGCCTCTACTCTCTATTCCTCAAAGGATAAGTCTTCATTAGGAATTGTTGGAAGGATTGGATTTCCTCAAGGACATCATCAGGTTTGTTATCCTCTTAAAAAGGGAAATCAAATGTCTCCACCATGAAAGTTTGATCAGTAGGCTTGGACCCTAAAGTACCTACACCACTATCCTTATTAGGAACCACTTCAAATATGTCTAACTCTTCTTGGAAAGCTTCAAAATACTTACAAAACTTAATGCAATCAATCTTACCATGTTTGGTTGTATAATGCACTCTATAATAATCAAGCAAAATAATGTTAGTAAGATTAATGTACATAGTCTTCTTTTTAGAAGATGGTTCATTATTATTATTATTATTATTATTATTATTATTATTATTATTATTATTATTATTATTATTATTATTATTATTATGGAAACTATCATTCTAAAATATATTATTAGGCTTATTAAACGTTTAGAATGATAAGTTTATATCAGATTTGTCTTTAGTATTGCCAACTTGTTTTTGTAGCTAAAGGAAATCAGTGCTTAACTTTTGGACCATTTTTAGGATAGACTCATTTCATTCTTGGGAGTTTTAGAATTATGAATCTAGTTATTGTTAGTACTAGTAGCTAGTACTAAATTTCTTTGATCATTTTCATTGAATTCATTAGAAGTAGGATGACTTAAGAATCCTAAATTTTGATTAGAAGTAGCATGACTCAAAGGTGATTGATTTAGATTTAAGATTTGATTCAATATTAGAACATTTTGATTATTGTTGGGGAAGATGTTCAAAATGGGAAAATGTGGATTGATATTTGGGATAGAGTAGGCTAGGTATCCTTGGGGCTGCATTTGATCATTGATGATCAATGCTTTAGAGTAATCCCTGGCTAATAAAGTTATATCTAGGAGAGACCTTTTCAGAAATATAGAAGTCATAGGGTCTATTGCAACTTTGTAGATTTCTAGAGCTAAAACCTCATCAAGTTTATATGGTTATATGGTCCTACTATACATTTTTTGGAACCTATCATTAGAGGACCTTATGATCTCACTTTAATCCCTCCTGATGGTGTTGAACTGGTGGTATATGACACATGGACTAATAATTCTTCCAAACCGATCTATGAAAACATTGGTGAAACCATCCCAACTAGTAATGCAATTGTTAGGAAATTTGAGAAACCATTCATATACAACATCTTTAAAAGTAAAGGGAAACAATTTACATCTTTCATCTTCACGTATGACATTTATCAACCTTAAATCAGCTTTGAAATATTTAATGTGCTCTTCAATAGTTACAATACTAGTTGGACTAAATGTTGGCAAGTATTTTTTAGGGTTACATGGGAGATCATGTACCACACTTGGTATATTGATTGAATAATTTCCTAATAAATCCATACTTAGATGAAGGTCAAAGGTAGGGGTACCTTGAAGAGGTGAGATTGGTAATGATTTAGAATGTCTACACCTACCTTTATCTCACCTGGATCTTCTATGGACTTCAAGCTCAAGAAAAGGTTTTCTTATCTCTAAATGTGATCTTGTTCATATCCTTAGCAATTCCATCATGAATATTGAAGATCATATTTAAAATATGATGTGTCAATTTAATATTTATAAATAAAAAGGATTAAACCTACACATTAATCTAATTTTGTAAAGATTTTTATAAAGAATAGTAGAAAATGTCAATCTTTGACTAAGCTAGCATAAAGATGTGTCTAATTATGCAAATATAGTCTATTTTATAATTCCAAGCTCAAATAAACCCAGGTCTATGAAAAATATACCAATATTTGATCAATAGTAAGCTATTCTAACCTCAACTACCATGAATTTTTAGATCTTAAGCCATCTTTCCCAAAATTAAGAATTAAACTTGAAAGAACTATGATCTTTGTCTAAAGGAAGTAGAAAGATATGTCAAAGACCAAAAAGATCAACGATATTAATGATTTTAAGCAAATAATTATGTAAAAGTGCAAAAATAACATCAATCTTACATCAAAACACTAAGATTAACAAAGATTCAACCAATTCATAAAGAGGCCTTCCTTCTAGCACTAGTGGGACTTGTTAATGTCTCTAAATGTATCACAAGTGTCGTTAGTGTTTAAAGAACACTTCTCATTTTAGAATTTTGGGAATTTAGAGCATGAGTAGTAGGTTTTGGCAACTTATGTTACCTATGATGAAATAGAAGCAAAAAAATGTTTAACTATTCCAAAAAAATTATATTAATTGGTGGTTGGGAGCCACCATGGATCAAATATATACAAAGTGTAAGTATCTATGCTAATACTAGTGAATTATGGTCAAAGATTGAACTATAGACTAATCTAAATGGACATTTAGAATGAAATATAAATTAAAGTGATATGTTTAAAAAAGAAAAAAAAGATAAGGGAAGGTAGAAAGAGAATAAGTGATTACTAATCTTAGCCTTGAACATTATGACAAAGTTTCAACTACAACTAAGTATACATTTAACTAGTATATATTACAAAATAGCATAAGCTCATATCTCAATACACACAAGGAAAACCTCCAAGGATGATATAAATAAGTACAAGTAAGAACCCAATTTATTTTAAATATTTTCTACCACACTTAAATAACATTAACACATTCTAATGCAAAGCAAATAAAATGAAAAAAATTCAAGATCATTCAATTAATCTAGCATAAGAACAAATTAGCAACCCTGTAATCAAAGATTCAACTCAAAATTCATTAAAACTATTTAATTTGAAGATTTAAGACTAAAAATTGAGAGAAAATCCATGTAATAATTGACATAAACAAAGTTGGATAATCTTTATCTAATTCCTTGATTGTATTAACTAATCAAAGTATGCAATTTTTTCTCAAAATTCTCTCCCTTTACAAAATGGTATTATTGCCTTTTATAAGAGGAAATGATAGTATACCGATCAGTTATAAGATACAAATGTACAAGAAATAAGGATAGATATCCTTTTTATACAAGCTTCTATAATACATTTACTTTTCTAAACTAAACTAACCTAGAGGTAATATGCTAAAAAACTAGCATGTGACTTTACAAAATAATATTCCTCTTTTAAAATATTACAAAGCTTTTAAAATATGAAATATTAATTAATTGGTGGGCCTTGTACCTAAGAACTCACTTGCTACTACTGGAGGATGTTCATAGAATACATTTTTTTCTCAAAATTCTCTCCCTTTACAAAATAGTAGTATTGTCTTTTATAAGAGGAAACGACAGTATACCGATCAATTACAAGATACAAATGTAAAAGAAGTAAGGATAGATATCCTTTTTATACAAAGTTCTAGAATACATTTACTTTTCTAAACTAAACTGACCTAGAGGCAATATGCTAACAAACTAGCATGTGCCTTTACAAAAGAATATTCCTCTTTTAAAATATTACAAATCTTTTAGAAAATGAAATATTAATTAATTGGTGGGCCCTGTACCTAAGAACTCACTTGATACTACTAGAGGATGTTCATAGAATAAAATTTTTTCTTGAAATTCTCTCCCTTTACAAAATTTTAGTATTGCCTTTTATAAGAGCAAATGATAGTATATTGATCAGTTACAAGATACAAATGTACAAGAAGTAAGGATAGATATCCTTTTTATATAAAGTTCTAGAATACATTTACTTTTCTAAACTAAACTAACCTAGAGGCAATATGCTAACAAACTAGCATGTGCCTTTACAAAAGAATATTCCTCTTTCAAAATATTACAAAGCTTTTAAAAAATGAAATATTGATTAATTGGTGGGCCCTGTACCTAAGAACTCACTTTCTACTACTGGAGGATGTTCATATATTTTTGGTGTTTCTCATTAATTAGCTCTAAATCCACAAGTGGTCTTAAAATATACTCCTCATTATCAACCAAGGCATCCCTCTATCATTTCTAATCATGGCCTCTTTGATGTTCTTACCCTTATCTATCCTTTATCTTGCATTAAGGATCATATCTAAGATCCTACTATTGTTTACCCTAGACTAGCCTTGACTCTTAATTTTTATTTCATGAGTCACCAAAGTAGCCTTGTGTTTGAACTCATCATCCTTGATGATGCCTAGGACAGTGGGTTGTGTAGGGTCTTTGAGTATTGTCCCGAGGATTTTTTCAATACTTTCCATTAGATTCTCATCATATTTTAGGAGTCTCTCTAGATCTTGGACCAATCACATAAAATCTAGACCTTGTCAATAAAAATTCCTAAAATTACATTCAAGTGTCCCAACTAATTGTTTTGAAACCAAGAATCTACTTTCTAACCTGAATGTTGATCAGACCTATTATCTAATCCTTTAAATCTTGCCATTAGGTTATTAGACCCTTAGCCACTATATTTTACTATGTCAATGCACTTGGCCTTATCTTCATTACTTTTAAGTCCTAAAACATATTATAGAAGGATTCATCAAGCATTTTAATCATTGCCTCAATTATTGATAAAATAGCTTGTGTCTTCAAATCCTCATTTTCCTTGTCTAGGTTAGATATTATTTATTTCATCCCCCTGATGCCATATCTAACTTAGGCTGAGTGAGCCTCAGTCAATTCTTCAATATCCTCTACATGCATGGGATGCTCACCAGGTTGTTATCCCCCAACTAGAGTTAAGCATACAAATGGCTCAACCTTTTGAAAAGTGAATTCTTCAATTCCCATAATGGCCTTTCTAGTTGTCACTCTTTCTAATCCTTCTATCTCAAGATTGAATTGGACTTTGGTGGTTGGTTATATGTACTTAAGAGGTTTTGGGACCTTAATTCTTGTGTTATTTCATGCTCTTAGAGAATCCACTTATTCATTATTTGATCCTGTAATGGTCACTATTCTTATCTCTTCCTCCTCCATCAAATCCCTTATCCATGAGTGATGTCATCGTACACATCAATGTTGATAGTTTGGGTTAGGACCCATGAGTGGGATAAGGAGGGGATCTTCTACATTTTCTCATATATGAATTAATTAGGGATGCTTGGTCTATGGATGGGGTATTCCTCATTAAAAAAGTTAACTTCACTCATGGGGTGAGTGAAAGTCAACTTTGGCCTCTTTTATCCAACTAGGACAATTATCAATTATGCCTTCCTCTTCTTTAATAGTGCCAATAGGACTAGGTCCAGGGAAACTTATTTCTCATCCTCCTCTATTTGGTATTGTGCTTCTTCAACATGATACTCCTCTTCATAATATTGATATGCATTAGTAAGAATCTTGAGGGAATCTTCCACTGGCTCATCAGGCTTTAGGGAAATCATGTCTAGGTATTCAATCAAAGATGCTTGTCTTTAAGGAGGGATTGAGGCTGATGATCCCTCACCAAGTATCTCTTCCAAATTTTCCTTATTAGGACCTTATGTAATCTATGCTTGGGGATGTTTCCCTTCCACTTATGGTTGCTCTTTTGGGGGCCTTGAAGGTCTAGGCAGCAAATGGTATTGTAAAGGTCTCATTTTCCATATGTCCCCTATTAGCCTTTCATTAACAATTAGTCTATGTTGAAGTTAAACACTGTGTTTATTAAACCTAGCCAATACTTCCACAAAATTTATAGCCTTGATGTGTAGAGTGTCATAGGGACTAAGTTGATGTTCATAAACTAATTTGGGTAGTTGCTTGCTCTTAAAATACTTAGCCACCCTATCATAAGGATCCCAATGCCTTAGGTCATCTAGTTGAAATCCAAAAGAGTCTCCATGCCTAGAAATGGTGTCCACATGTTTCCAATCTTGAAAAATAGTTATACCAATTATCAAAGGAAAAGGATGGAGGAGGCCTTTCTTTTTCTCCTTTCTCACTCCATCAACAAAATTAAGAAGTTGACATGTAATTTCTTACTCTACTAGCTTGGTGGGAACATAAATGAGAAACTTGTAATGTTAGATTAGAATTCCTTTAATTCTAATCATAGTAAACTTTGAGTAAAACTAGATGTCTCCCATTATCTCTACATATTTCTTGATTAGAGGATTAATCCTAGTCATGGGGAACCCTATAATGGCTTCTACTAAAACAAGATAGACACAATCACAAATGAACTGCATGTGTTGTCTATATTTGAAAATATGTAGTTTTTAATAATGGTGTGAGAATATGAATCTTCTCTCAAGTAACCAATATCTGATGTGAGTGATCCTAGTAGAGGCTAGTAGGGCATCCAATAGATAGGACATCATAAATAACTAGTTACTAGTCTTCTTCTTGATAGCTATAAATTGTCTTCCTAGGTGGATGTTGATCATCTCTCTAATTAAGGAGTGAGCTCTTTTTATACCATGAAGTAGACATAAGACACCCAAATATTATTAAAACATGTGATTTAAGGGGTTCTAGATATTCTATTCAAAAGGGTCATAATTACCCTAATTCTTTCTCTAAACTGGGCAACTAGGATTCTTCCCTCAAGGTCCCAAGCAACATGGTTCCCCTAAAGAAACTAAGTCCTAAGGATGGTGTCTAAGTCATTATTTCTAGTCCATTACTTGATAGTGGGTAAGTCCACATGGATTTTTCCTAATTTGTAGTATCTCTCAAAATCTAATGCGGAAATATATATAGTTTTCCTAGAGTTCTCCTCATAAATGATCTAGTCATGTTCAATTCTATAATCTATAAAAATGGGATCAAAGATGTCAATGCAATGGAGTACCTCTAATTTAGTATCATCATGATGAATACTATCCATTTGGACTATAAATAGGTCATAATACCTCCTATTAACTACAACAATCCTTTGTTCTTCCTTGGTGATGGCCTGCATCTCCTCATTGACCCAAAATAGCTCAAACCAATTCCTATTGCTAGTGTTCAAGGATGTAGTTTCTAGTTTAGTGTCTTTAAAGACCATCCCTTCATTATTTTTAGATAGATAAAATTATGTCTCATCCCTCTATTTTTTCCTTTGAGCTACCATGGCTACCAGACATGCAAATTTCTCACAATTAGATTAAAAATGGTTTATAGTTTAATTCTTTCATGTTCAAATCATGATTGAACTTATTTTAGATTTACTATGATCAATATAATTTTACTTAAGGCCTTTTATGAAATTTTTAGGGATTTTGAAGCTTTAATGGTGGTGGCTTATTTATACTTTAGCTCATACATGCCTCAAATTTTATTTTGACCTTTGCCTTTATACATTTGCATTTTTGAGCACACATGATCTTTATTTTGTCATTTTTTTCTTACATGGTGCTTATTTTGCATATATCTGGAACTGTCACATCATTTTTCATAAATTCCTTTAAATCACTAGCTATTGGTATTTAAAATTTTCCTTTTGATTTACACCATTTGATCAAGATTCAATGATCAACATAGGGCATTGATCATGATCTAGGCTTTCACATGTCATTGGCCATCTTTGCATTGAGCCTCATGGTTATGTCACTTGGCACCTCTCTAGGATTTTTGAGCTTTGCTTCTTGTATCATTCATACATCAAATGATCATCTGCCACATGTTGAGCCTAATGGCTCTTGGATCTTTTTTGAAAGGTCATTGTCGATTTCACATTGTTAGATCATCTGGGCTTGACAAAGCACAATCCATTGATCCTACAAGGTGTAAGAACTTTAATTAGTGCATAGATATACAAATTAATTAGGTTAAAATTCTTTTATCTAAGTCTATTTTATATTAATAAACATGAAAAGACTTAGGTTAAATAATGTTATGCTAGGTATTTAAATTATAATACCAAAGTGGCCCCTTCAAATGATAGAAACACATGCTCTTTTTACAAAATAAAATATTTAAAGAGCTTTAATTTGATAGCCTCATGGATGTCAAAATGGCTTCATAGATGTCAAATGATGGTCATGATAATGTTAAATTTGAGATTATGAAGTTCCTAGTTATGGTGGGCTTAAATTTAATGGTCACACAAACATCAAAGATGGCCTCATGGATGTCAAATGATGGTCGTATGAATGTAAAATTTAAACTCCTCAAATTACTAGTTTTGGCAGGCTTCAAGTTGACGATCGCATAGACATCAAAGATGAACTCATAGATGTCAAATGGAATTCATACAAAACATTAAATTTAAGCTAATCAAACTCTTGCATTCAAATGTGGGATCACCATGTGGTAAATTTTTAGGACATCCTAGTCCTTTTTAATTTTCAATGTTGTCTTCACTCTATCTGATCAAAAGCTATGAGTGACCATGAATTGTGGATCATGATCTAGGCACTTATACGTGATTGGTTCCTTTGATTAATTAATGTCAAAAACCTAAGTTTTAAACTTAGGTATTACTGCATTAAAATATACAACAAGTCCTTATAATAAAACTTAGGCTTAAGCTTATGTTTAATATTGGGGCTTAAGCTTAACCTTTGGGCTTCACTCAAACAATCTAATATTTAGTTCTGATTAAGTGTGGGTTGTTGGATTTATAAAGAAGCAAGGTTTTTAAGCTAAGACTCGGTTAGATAAAAACATAGGCTAAATAATTAAGGCTAAGGTATCATTCATGTTGATAAATATGTGTCCTTATAATTAAGACTTTAGGCTAAATAGATAAAGGAGTACGTTATAAAAATTAAAAGTGACCCTGATAACATGAACATTAAACATGGTTAGAAATATAGGAAATAAAGGGGGAAAATAAAAAGGGACCAAGTAGGACTTTCAAGTTAAGGTTTGGTCATGTTAATAAATAAAAATAAGCCTTAATATGAAAATTAAACTTAAGTCCAAAGTAATTTGAAATGTTCCCACCAATTTTCTCCTTCCAAATGTAAATTTTAACCAAGTGATTGAACTAGGGTTTTTTGAGGGAGAGCTTTTATAAAATGAAGCCTGAATAGCGTTAATATTTAAACTCTAATCATGATCCATCAGTAAGAGATCCATGAAACCTATAACTATAAGACATGAAGACCAATTATTAGTAGGATTAGGTCATCCCAAAGTAAAACCATAAATTTAGTAAGTTAATTCTATCAAAGTGGATGATATTCAAATTCTAATAATGATCTAATCACATTGAGTTTTTAGTGTTAAGGTTCAAAGTATCTCAAGGGTCCCAATTTTCAAAAATGGGGGTATGTTGAGCTCAATATGACCCATAATTTGAACCCAAATGGATGCTTCATGAGCTCAAATTTGACATCCTCACTCCCATCATTTGATGTCTACGTGATCATATTTAACATCTATATAACCATCAAATTTAGGCTCTAATGGTTTTCTTGTTGTGTCTTAAATTTGACATCTATACGACCATTAAATAATTCATGAGCCCATCAAATGCATTCATGATCCCATTAAAATTTAAACCCTAATAGTATTTTTGTTGAGATTTTAATTTTACATGTGAATGTCAAAATATTTTGAATCCAAATGATTATTTGTTGGGGCCTAATTTTGATGTTAGCATAAATGTTTCACTTTATAAGTCTAATTTTGCATGCTTATAACTTGAACTATAAATATTTTAAAGTCATGAAATTTTTAGGATATGATCTAGGAATGAAGAGATCCATGATACTACAATCCTTTGGATCGTAAGGGCTTCTTGAGTGAAGATAAAAAATGCTCAAACAAGCTGGTTTGCTCATTTTTCCATGACATCTTAGTGATGATCTAGTCCATAACCTTCACCAAATTCATCATTTGATCAATATTTCAAGGTTATGATGGATTATTAAGATTTGTACAACCTGGTACATGTTTCTAAATGCTCAGACACCATTAAATTTGCTTTGAATCTTCAATTTTTCAACCTTAGGCATTTTTCTAAGCCTTTGGTCCACTCATTCCATCAAACCATGCAAAAGCTTTAACTATGGGACAAATTTGGCCAAAAATTCCTCCTACTAATGATATAGAAGATAAAATAGGTTAAAGTCTTACCAATTTTAGGAAGAAAGATAAAATCACAATGACAATACCATAGTTACCAAAGCAAAATCATTATTATGGGAGTCATGAATTTGTCAAAGAGTTAAAAAGGTCATGTTTTTTGGCTTAATGTCCTCTTCCATATAACCAAAAAATATAATACCCTTACCAAATAGAGAAATCAATATATAAAAATATATATTTTCAAGTGATAGTAGTAGTTTTATGATAATTTCAAGTCTTGAAAAACCATAACTTTACTTGACAAAACTATAGTTACTAGTGTAAAATCATAACTGATGGAGTCATAGTTTTGTAAAAGGTATATCAATAGCTAGATGTTAATTTAGTCCATTATTTTTTATATTCATATAAATATTAAACAAATAACAAGATATCTATAGAGGTGGGTTACTAAGAAACAAATGATATAATTATCCCTGACTATTATGTTTGATAATATCACAACTGTAACCTACAATACCATGATTACCAGTCCAAAATCATAATTCATAGAGTCATGGTTTTATTGTAGATGTATAAATAGTTATATATCATGTGAATATCTTTCATGTCCTACACATAGAAGAATGCAAATATATAAACTATTTGCATAAAGGTAGGGTTAGTAGAAATAGACCATAAATCTTACCCTAACTACTAAGATTGACAATATTGCAACTGTAACCTACAATAATGTAATTACTAGGATAAAATCATAAATCTAGAAGTTATGGTTTCATCAAAAGATAAAACCCTAAATATTAGTGGTTAATTGACAAAATCATTAATACCTTCTATAAAGTCATGACTGTAATATCGTTAATAGCAGTACAAAGTCATGATTGACTTGTGCATGACAAAAATTAAAAAATTTATCTTAAATTAACATATAATTTGTATTAAAATCATTCAAATAACTTTTAAAAAATATATAATGTTAATTAAGGGAGTAAGGTCCCACTATGGTCTCTAAAATGTGCACCAAATTTTAGATTCAAGTAATATTACTAAACTTAGTAATAAAACCTAAAACTCAATGACACTAATAAGAAAGGATAAAAGAGGCAAATCAAAATAATAAGAAAATTCTCACCATAATTTTTACCTCTTTATTTATCCACTCTAGGATTTGAACTTGAATTTTTTTATCTCCAAAAACTTTAATTACTGGATTGTTTGCTAAGTCTTGATAATGGCTTCCAATGATTAAATGAGGTTGATAGTGGCTTGGATGAGTGCAAGATAGCTATTATGGATGCAAAATAGTAGAAATATGATGGCTTAATGGATTTATATTTGGTATATAATTAGTTTGAGGGTGGAGGGAGATCTTAGTTTTATAGGTAAGGAGGGAAAGATCAATGGTCCAAATTCAAATTTGGGCCATTGATATCAAGGGCTTGGAAATTTCCATGGATTTTTTAATTCCATGTAAATCTCTAGAATTAGAGAATTATAGAGAAGGGGGATAAATTTGGGAAGATTTATAGAATCATCCAATTCTATAAATCTCCCCATAGGGTTTAGGGTTTTAGGATAGGCTAACATAGGGTGGTGGGTGGGTAGGTAGATTATTTTGGAATTTTAAATTGGCTAGTTGGTTTAGGGGGTATGTCAATAGGTAATAGGATATTTTATGGGTTTAATGAGGTAATTAATTTGTTTTATAATGGGGTAAAGGTTTATTGGATAAATTAATGGGATGGTGATTGTTAGACTATTAATTAATTTAGCTAGGAAATATAGAAATTAGACTAAATTAGTGAAAATAGTATAATTAACAAGGCTAGCATAATTTAGTACATACACTTAATTCATGAATTATCTATTAAAATTAAACATAGGTAAGGGCTTATATTAAGTTACACATAAATTCTTTGAATATAATCTATAACTTTAAGTACAAATATTACAAGTCTTGCAAAGAAAATTAGAATAATTCACAAATGAATCAAAATAGTAGAGCACATTTAAACTATTTAATTCCTTAATAATAACCAATCACATGATTAATTATTTAGCATTATAATTTTTGTAAAGTTTATAATGATATAATACATTCATACATAAACAAAACCAATTCTAATATAAATCATGAAATATTCATTTAATTTTAATAGAGTTTTTTACATATGAAATTCTAACCCTTTCAAAAGATTACAGTTTATAGTATATAGAGGATGGGGCTCACCTCTTGGTATCACAATATTCCCATCCTTGTCCATGATTGCCTTCTAAAGTTATTACAACTATAAAAATTAAAAATTAATAGAATATTATCAGCTTCTCCCAAAATATGTTTGGGGCCCCACTCAATTGTGTGTTAATGAGATGGAGAAGAAATGTCTCCCAACTATTTAGGTTGTGCATCCCTATCATCTATCACAACTTCAACTATATCAAAATCCCTATCCATATTGGCCATTTTCATGAGAGGATCATATAACATTACCTATAACTAGGTAAGAAGTCTTTGATGCACCTAGATTGGGTCCTCAAGGTAAACTTTCACTTATAACACTTGGATAATACTAGTTGTGGATTGGGTTGAGGATATAAAATCACCTTGGCCCTAGCCTTATTGTCCTTGGCCAATCTCTTATTTATGACCTAGTCTAAGTGACCTAGGTGGAACTCAAACTCACCTATGTCAAGTAGTGTGAAATCTAGATGGAATATCATAGTGGTGTTTAATTCCTTAAAGTAAGTTAACATATTTTCCATACCTTCTTCCAAAGGCTTCATAACCATTTGTGCCACTACTAGGTATTCATCAACTAAATCTCTCATGATTATATCATAGGTCTGGTACAAGTTAAGGTTAGAGAGAGGCATGAGATTCAACTCTAGGAACATTCCTTTATTAATAAACACAATAATATTTTTACACCTTTTTGTCTAAGTGGGTGATCCTTTATAAATATTACTTGGATTATTAGAGGATCTCACTACTTGTAGTCATGGTCATGACTACTTCCACTAAAGTTGTGAAGAGATGTAAGAGGGATTCTTTAACCTGGATAATCATTTTTTTAGGAAATGTGTTCCTCACCTATACCTTAATAACTTAGACCTTCTCCTTCATGTACTCCATAATCTTTTCATACATGTCATGAGTAGCCTAAAGTATAGACAATAGATCATCAACAATCATCTCCTCTCCACTTGATGTTCTCACTTTTGTGAGAGATAAGAGGTCATGTTTGGTCTAATATACCAATGGGTCTTTTCCTTGAGTAAATATCTAAGTGAGGTTCTTATTTATGCTTCCTAAATTATTTTTTAACTCATACTAAATGTCTAAATCACCTTATAGAATCATATTGGGCTCTTATGATCTTGAAAAAATTACCAAGGTAGAATGGGGTGAAGGCAATATGGTAGAGATAGAGGTTGAAGGTGGAGGCATGGGAGGAGGTGGAATAGATAAATGGAGGGAAATAAGGAATAAATTAATTGGGAAGGTGGAGGCATGGGTGAAAATGGTGAAGAACAATCTAGGAACCCCATGGGAACATCTAGATGTATCACCAGCTTCAAGCCGAATTGACACGTGGGCTCATGGTGTTATGAAAATGAGTGTTTAGAAGGAAAGTGGAAATTGGTTGGTTAAATACAAATATTCAATCACATGATACAATTAAAATGGAGGCCTAGGAGGCACATGAGGTTTATGAGCAGGATTTACCTTATGCTTCTTCTTGGGCCTCTTGCTCAAATCATCTTACATCATAATAGTGGAAGTAATAGTAGTGGCCAAGACCATATAATTAAAAGTTAATTTAGGTGACATTAAATTCATTGAAACAAATGGAATTGTTTACATGGGTACACTCATTACTGGGGGTACCATTTAAGCTATAGAAGTTAGAGCACCAGGAGGTGGTTGAACTTTTGGAAGGACCAATAAAGGTGATGAAGGCCATGTAGTTATAGATATTAAAGGATTGAAGTGAGATGTAGGGATCCATACTAGAGGAATAGGCTTGATAAATTTAAATTGGGATGTGAGGATGTCGTATATAACTAAAGCAAGACATACCTAAGGGAATTAGGGGTAGTTGGAATGGTAAGAGGGGGAGACACCACCTAAGTGGGACTATCAGGGAAAGGTGAATCCATTAGGTTGTTGAGGGATGGTGGAAGGTAGAGGAGGGATCTACAAATATTCCTATTGGTCATTTTTTTGAATTGAATCTAAGTTAATTTTTGATGTTGAACTATACTTATTATATGGCTTATGGTTAAGATCTCTAAACTAAAAGAGGTGGATGAGCTAGAGAAGATACCTAAGGAAGTGAGACTCATTAAGGAGAGGGAATTGAGACCTATTGGAGGATATTCCTTTAAATATTAGGTATTTTTTCATTTCTACTTTGGGTGGATGGTTCAATTTACACTTACTTTCCTTTTTTCTTCTCTAATTTGATTCTAGCCAACACCTCTTTGTCATTTATTGGATTGAGGTGGATTTCATCCTCATCATTAGGCTCATGGTCATAATTGATATTGATATGAGACTGATATTTTGACACATGACCCTTAATGATGCCATACATGTCCCATTCTCTATGCTCTACTCTACATATGGCATAAGAGTCCCTACCACCATTTTCTAAAATGGAGGTAAAATTTTATATATATGGTGGTAGATGGAGATAAGTAATATTGGGTAAGCCTTTTTTTGGTGACTCAAGAAATGGATGAATATGCCCTTCATTAAATACTAGATGATCTCTTCATTATCCAACTAATTTAGAATCTAGTATAGAAATTAGAGAGGGACCTTATGAATACCTACCACCCAAATGATGGTATCATCCTTGTAGTACCAACAATCACCAATAAGGTTAATATATTACCTAGTTTTTTTGGAGAGTCATGATATGACCACCTCATTAATATCCATATAAACCATGAGGTATAAAGACTCATAGATTTCTTAAATGTGATTTAGGTAATAGTGTCCATATAGTTTATATAACACCACATGGACCACTATGCCCCTAGAATTGTAAAGTGGAAAAGTAGAGTAATTGAACATGATACTACCATAGACTACATCCACAACATATCTCATTATACACATATAATCACCATTCTAGGCCTCTATGACATAGTACACTAACTAAAATTTAATGATACTTCTGAGGTCATTGTTATACTCTCATTTGAGGATAATAACAACTAGGGGGACCCAGAGGATATTAAAATCAATCAATTACTTTCCCCAAATAATATATCAAATAGGATCATCCCTACATAAACACCATCATTTAAGGTGTAGACCATGTAGGAATGAATATATTCTTTGTTGACCCACTTGGCATTGGGGTTATCTTCATAATCCTATTACACCTCATAAATATGATAAGTATTAGCTCATGCATTGACCAATATCAAATAATAGGTGATTATGACATCTAGGAGAATATAGTATGCCTTAAAAGAAGATCTCAACATATCTACAATTTTTTACTAAAAACCTACAGAGCACACAACATCATTTGTGTCATCTTAAACCCACTTAGATTTTAGTAGCATATTATCAAAGAGGTCAGTGTATGGGAAAAACTTTGGTTTAGATACATCTTTATGCAACCCACATCTTTTATATGCCTTGAGGGTATATTTGAACGTATCTTTGTCTTCATCATCATTGGAGGTAGATTTGGGCATAACTTTAATGAATTTGAATATTACATTATATTTATTTAATAAATTTAAGTTCTCAATTAAAGTGGTGTCTTTATATTTGGGATCACCCTTAGGTTTAGAGGATGAAACAACCATGCCAAAATGGAAGATTATGAGCAATGAGGGAACAAAAAACACATGAATGAGTTAAAAATAAGGAGGTAGGCAATTGATAGTGAATAATGGTAAATCAACCTTCCTTGGGTAAATTATATGGATATGTACATATATCCTACATTGATGGCATTTAGAGGCTCACCTAGTGTAAATTCAAATTTGAGTTGATTCCAGTTAACTCAATAAATTTAAATCAATACTTCTTATAAGATTTGGTGAATGTGAGGAGACATCTCAAATCATCCAATCAAGGCCCAATTACCCATTTAGTTAATATGATAGATTGGGTAGTTAAACAACTACTTTCCCTTCATGACATCTTGATTTACTTTGGCTTGTACCAAGTGTCTATATATAGTTGGCCCTACTTCTAGATAGTGCCACCTATATTTCACTTTTCCTAATTAAGAGATAGAATGGGCCAATTTGAGCATCATATTAATGCATGGCATCCTTTGATTGGTACCTATATTTGATTATACTTCTTAATAACCATATCAGGGATCTTAGGCCTTTTCTACTAATTTATATGGAAATACCATGTGGAATGATCTGGTAGGTTAGGCTCTCCCAAACATTGAGATCTCTAAAAATATAGGATACTAAAAACTTTGATAGGATACACATGGTGCTTCCTCATTTAGTTAGGCTCTCTTAGGATCTAACATCTTCTATAAGTCTAGGAGATGGATAGATCTAATAATATCCACATGGGAATTACCCATTTAGGCATGCTCTCTTGAGATATGACATTTGTGATAGGTTGAAAAGATTGAAAACATTGATAAGATCCATGTGGATTTTCCTTATTATTTTATGCTCTCTTAGGATGTGACATCTATGGTAGGTCTATGAGATTTACTATAACAAGATTCACATAGTACTTCCTCATTCGATTAGGATTTCGTAGGCTCTGATATCTCTAACATGTCTAGGAAATTGATAACTCTAAGAACTAGGTCATGTGGCACTTCCTCATTTAGTATGATTTTATATATGATTTCATAAAAATTATAGTTAAAATAAATCCATGTAAATAATTATAATCTTACTTTCCTACCAAGAAAGATTTAAGAAGTGGATTATGACTTTGGGTGATTGTCACTTCAAGAAAACTAAACATGAGTCCAAATTTATAGAAAACATAGTTATCAAAATAAATTATTTCTTATTAAGAAAAAATTATATGATCATTAGAACATAGTAAAGACTCGAATATGTTTAAACATCAAAGGAATACATAGATATTTAGTGATGACCAACTCTTTATTACCAACTTTTTTAAACACTTGACAAACCAAGGTGAAATACGAGTTTAGGAATGATAAAGGTTTGAGGCCAATGCAGAAGGGATTAAAAGTATAGAAATCTTAAAGATAATAATTTTTAGAAGGGTCCCCAACTTTTCAATTTAAGGGGGTGTTTTAGAAATAACAAGATGATTGCTAAAAAATTTAGATACATCTTGCACCTTATGAATAGGGATTTCAATCTTGGATTGATTATTGTGGTGAGAATGATCACAAATTTTATAATATACATTAGTGTCTAAAGTAGGGTTTTTCCAACTTAGCAATGAATCCTCACTATAATTAAGTTGGATATTTTTTATAGCCCTCCAAGATAAGATATACTCTTATGTCATGTCTAGACATATTATGGGGGTATATAGATAACCACAAAATAATCGGAAGGAGGGGGGAAGATGGAGAAATGGTAAAATGAGAATAAAATGTGAAATGAAAAATATGAAAGTCATTAAAATTTAATTCACCAATTTTTATGCATGTGAATAGCACATGATAAATTGTGCACTTGACTTCTTGAGGTCATGCTAAGACAACCAACATAATTAATGACCGATGGGTAGAACTATATATTAGGTTAATTTCTGTGAATAATGTGATCTATAATGGGTGGTGGCATGGGGTTCTTGCGATGTAAAAAAAATACCTATTCAATGTCACATTACTCATTAAGAATATATAGATAAGTGTAAATAGAGCTCCAAGGTCATTTAGTGTATGACATAACAAGGAGGTGAAGTTCTTAATCAATACTAGGAATAATGAAATAAGGATGGTTAAGTTGAATGACTCAAGGAATGAGATAAACTCTATCAAGTTGACTATGAAAAGTTAATTTCATCCACAAGCACGAATTATATATCATGATGCTAGACCCAATGAGAAGAAAAGGGGTTGGAAGTGAAGATCTAGGCTTGAATCATGCTATATTAGTGACCTCTATTTTAGGAGAGGATGATGATTTGTGGATTGGTAATTTGATCCTACTACTCTATGGAACTAAGAGAATCAAAAATTATATGTGGAATAGGTATAACACAAAAAATATTAATTTTGAATTCAGCACTAATATCGAATTATGTGTTGATTGTAGAACTAAGTATTTTATCCCTAAGGAAAAGACCTTCTCTGATAAGACTAGGTATCTTAGAAAGTGTCATCTAAAGGAGATTGGGCAAAGTATAAGTATATGATATTTTCTTAGTATATGTTTTGTGAAAGGACTTATACTATTGAATCAAGTTTTTAATGTGATTGTTCTCAATTTGACAAAGCTTCTGGAAGATTGATTGTTATTTTTTATTTTTGGGAGTATACGATTGAAATTAAAGCTTAATTACTTACTAAAAATAAATAAATGAAAGTGAAGGATGATAAATAAATGAAATTGAAATTAAATAATACTTATTTTTGTATTTTTTAACTGATTTTAAATCATGCAAGGTAAGAGAGAGATCTACTATAACTATGAAAATGTGGATTTTACTTTTCCTAGGTGCAAGCTAAATTAATTTATTTATGTGCTTTTTAAAATAAAATATGAGTGTAATTATGAAAAAACTAATATTTTTATGAACATTAAAATTATTCAATAATATTTTTATATTCTAAATATTAAAATATTATTAAGTTCCTAACACTTATTTTGTTCATATGCAAGCTAAAAAAGACTTTCAATATTATTAGATTAGATCCACACTAGCTATGAAAAAAGTTTTATTTTGATTAGAATGATTATTTAAATTATGATTTTATGTTATTATGTTATAAAAACAACTTTCCTACTATATCAAAAAATAATAGGAATTAGTATTGAAACAAGATCTTGTATCTACCTCAGTTAATCTAGGGTTTTCTAGTTGGTATTATGTGTATGTGTCTGAGAATGAAAAAAGTTCATTTCAAAACTAAAAATTAATTGTTGAAATGAATTAAATATGTGTTTCTTATTATAATTTTCACCTATATTTTGAATTTAATATTATTAATGAATCTAATGAATGCAAGCAAACAAAGAGACTCGCTACTATTTTTTTCAAAGACTAGAAAAGGAAATTATTCTTATTCCTATTAACTTTTATTTTTTATGTGATATAAATATAATCTACTTAAAGAATAATATAACTAATACAATATAAATAATAAAAATACACAGATAAAATAACCTCCAACTAGATCAAGGCATAGATTAGCTAAAAGCATGCATTATGTGTTTTTGTTATCCTCAGTATGCTAGCTCCTTTATCTAAGAAAATATTTCAAGAGCTCTATAATAAGGAATATGAACAATGGATATCACAAGAAGGGTAATATAAATATATAAACAATCCCAAATAAATATCATTTGATATATGGTTTGCTAAATGCATTTTTTGAAAATATCAAGTTACAAAATCAATGACAGTTCTTTGCTTGCAATGGTGTATCCAATTATGAAAAAAATAGAGGTAGAGTTTCAAAAAATGGTATCAGGTTATGGATATGATTTTTTTTTTAAATTCCATGCTCTAATGAAAATTTTTGGATCTAAATTCATTCTAAAATTGGCTTATGGAGGTTGCATGAAGGATTTTAACTGAGAGACTCAAAATGATTGAAAATAGATAAGGAAGTGAGCTAGGATAACATGGAAGTGAACACAAGCTAAAAATATAAATAAACACAAAGAAAACATGAAAAACATGTGAAAAATTGAGTTCTAAGCGATAATTTTATAAGACATGGAGAAGGTGATAGAACTACCACTCTTTGTAGGGGTTGTTTTGAAACAATTATTCCACATGATGAAACTACCATTCCCTATCATAAAACCATTATAGGAGGATACATAAACACAAACTATTTATGATGAAACCACCCTATGGTTATGAAACTACCATGATAATTTTTGAAATCACCATAGTGGTTTTGAAATCATTGTAGTGGTTTTGTAATGTAGAGTGGTAGTTTTGTTACAAGTTGGGGTGATTTTATCTTGCATAGGAAATTTTCAAGATGGAGTTGATAGAAGCTAAAAATGAAAAAACAAATGGATTCAAAGGGGCTTGGAGATAGTAAATATATTCAAGGGGAGGCATGTTAGAGAGAAAAATTTTGATCACACATAAGGAGATAATTATATCATAATTGGACATGATTTTGTAATGTCTAACCATGTAAATTTTGTGTGCATATAGGTCCTTGAGGTTAGCTCAACATTGTGAAACCACTAGCCCATTTTTGTAAAATTAAAAACACCTAAAGAAAAAATCTAGGATTCTATCCACATACAATCATCAATATCCTATGCATATGAACAAAATAAAGCAATAGAAAGGTGACCAAAAACCCAAAAAAATCTATGTAGTTTTTATGAAATATGATGGATATTTTATACTAGACAGTCATATTGAGATAAAGAAACTTGAATCGATGTAAATATTCCTATTGTATCATAGAATTGAACCCTTGTGAGAGGGTTCTTAAGGCTCTCTCACTCATGACTATAAAATGATATCAAACCCAGCATGTGGGTATCTTGTGATGGGGTTGAACCTCCAGATAAGGTTGGTTTCTCTTGGTAGATCACCTAAAATATTGGTTTTGATTTAGAAAAGGGTATAAGGCTTGAAAGGGAAAATTTAAATCATACAAAGGGTGATACACCAAACTATAAGACATTCCACATTACTTGAAACTTGTTGAACATTGTCATTGACTAAGGGAGAGATTATTGAGCATGGTCTTTGAATGTTAAAATTTCATATTTAATGTTGTCATTGATGTCAAAGTTTCTAATGTGATGCATGGTTATTTCCTTGAGGTCAATCTAATATCATTGATTTCAAAGGTTCTTATGCAAATGCCTAGTCAAGTATGCCTTGAGGTATGTATATGATGAGTTTTGATTGCTAGTATAATGAGTGTTGTTGTTATGATGAAAGAATGATGTTTGAATAATGTTTTAATGTCATCTTGAGGGAAATCATTGATAAGAAACATGAGTGAGTATAGGTCAGTACATCAAGTGTAAATCATCTTGTAATTATTTGTTTAGACCTTGTGAGAAGGTATTTGTAGGTATTTACTGAGTCAAAGTTGCTAAGTGGATGAAGATCAAAGTGAGCTACAAAGATGAGAATGATCTAAATAGAATGATCTAAATAATACCTAACATTATTTGATCATAAGAGAGATTATTTGTGGCTCTATATAAGGTGTTGAGGACCTTGAAAAATTATTATAAGGTTAGCTCTGAAGATCTATGTTCTCTAAAGATCTATGTACACATCTATGAAGATGTTATAGTCAGGTTTAAAATATATATAAGTAGATTTGAAGAAGTTATATTGAAGATTTGAAGAAGAGTGAGTGTATTATTTTGATTGATCATACACAATAAACATTCAAACATATGTGAGTTTCAAGGTGGAGTCTACAAAGTGACTAGAAGGTCAAAGTCAAGGCTTACAAATCAAGAAGAGAGATGGTGTCTAGATGAGGTAATAGAATAAATTTTCATGACGTGAGTGAGCAGGTGAACATTGAAAAAGGTGAGTCAAGTTTTCTTAAGTATGTGCATGATGTTTCATATCAAGGTTTATAATAAAAAGTCTTGAAAAGTATTTCAAGGTTTTTTGAGTACACAAAATGAAGAGTTGTTTACCTAAGAAGGTTTTCTTAGTGCTCATTAGCATTTGTAACATCTTCATGGGAACCTAATATATTCATGGTATATGAGGAAGGGTTATAGATCAAATATTTAAGCATTGTATTCTATAAAGAGGAGCTAAGTTTTATGAATGATCATTAAGATTAGAAGATAGTATAAACCCTCATAAGACCCTAAATATGACCCAATGTTGAAAATAATTTTATAAATACCTAAAAAAAAATTATATGGTCATACAAGTGATTGGATTTTGAATAAAACTCTCCCAGGCATATCTAGGTATGATTGGTTTCTCAGGTGAGTGATAAGACCCTACAAAAAAGTCCTTGGTTTTTTAAGATTTATTGTAATAGATAGTATTTACTGAGTCAAAGTTGATAAGTGGATGAATATCAAAGTGTGAGACTTTTATTTTATGTTAATTATGTTTTTTAGATAAGTTTTAGATCCCATATGTGTGAAACTAGTGATAAAATTTGGCAAATCATTAATAGACCCTATGGTGCAGATAGTGAGAAAATCAAATAGAAGAGAGAAGATGTTTATTGATGAGTTTTCATATGTAAATGATGCATTTAAATGCATGATGTTGTTTATTTGGTATTTAATGAACTATCCATGATTTTCATAATCTTGGAAGTTATTGTGAGTGGTTGAAACATTGAATCCAAAATGGCTTATCTGGATAAGTACAGTTTGTGAGAAAGAAGGTCAAAAGATTGGTCTTAAAGACCAATAATTTTCAATAGACCTCATGATCTAATTAATTGAGGTTGATCTAGAAATATTTTAAGATATTTTACATGCATTTAAATACCTTGAAAATATACAATCATGTGTCGTGTTTTAATGCTTCCTTGACTGTGTTTTGGAGTCAGTTGGCAATTTTGAGTGAACATCTTACAAAGGAGTGATTGAGCCTATTTACCCTAAGTTGAAGCATCAGATGAAGATGGTGATGAAATTTATGTCATGAGGATTATTAATATATAGTTTTTTTCCATGGTTGTTTATACAAATTGAGTTTATACCTTAGTTATTCAAGGTAGAGTTTATGTATATGCATAGTCCTTTTATAAGTAGTAATTTGAGTAAGGGTTCAAGTGGTGATCAAATCTAAAAGGTGTTATATAAATAAAATAAATTTGGATAAGGGATATTTGAGTATATTATTTTATATTTTTACTATTTTAGGTGTTTGAATAAGCTTCAAGAAAGATCAAAGGGTACTATGTTTTTTAGAAGGCCTATTAGGTCTTCATAAGCCTAAAAGAGGAGTAAATGCTAATTAATGTATGGCTGACCTATTGTAGTGATTTATTCATGACTAATTCATGTTATTTTTAATATTCATTAACCTATTCATGTCAAACCTAAGTGATTTAGATGTATATCTAACCTATAAGGATATGATTAAATGACTTGTATAAAATCAAGGTAGTTAGGCCTATTTTGGTGTGTAGAGGAAATGATGAAGGGATATCAAAAGGGTGATAAAAGAGTGAGATTAGAGTAGGATAAGTGATTAACATAGATCATTTTTTAGCATAAAAAGGTAATGTATACTAGTAAATATGTCTTTAATATCTAACAAAGGTTATTTAAAAAAGGATCAAGGTAAGAAGACCTATTCAATCCATGAAGAGAGATAGATGAGTGAAGAGAGCTAAAGATTAGTTTTAGAGGGCTAAAGAGAGAAAATATTTGAAATATTAGATCATCATCTATTATAAAAGTAATAAATATTTCTAATGGTGATCAAATAATTAGGTGGTTGAGTTAGTGTTGAGTCATCTATGGGGTTGGAGCCTCCTTACAAGTTGGAGCCTGCTAAATACAAGTAAGTGTTTGGTAAATTAGGGGTTGGTGTTCCTTTCTAGTTTGGTGGTTAGATAAATAATATTGAGTTGGTGATTTATATATTTGGGTTGGTGCTCTATTTTTATTATATTATCAACTAAATATTGATGTTTGTCTTATAGGACTATAGTCCATTTCATCAATTGGTTTTCTACCCCAAGAGGGTTTCCCATGTATATCTTTTGTTCATGTGTTTCATGGTTTTTTGTTTTGCTACTTATTATTTCTAAACTTTTACATACATGTTAAGATGGTTCATACATAGTTAAATTAGAATTGAATGAATTTTTTTGAAGACTGATTCACCCCCCTCTCAGTCATCTTGTTTCTAATAATTGGTATTAGAGCATGTCCTTTAGAATAGGCTTGATAGCCTAAATGAGATCTTAAGAAGAAAGGATGACTATTATGAAAACTCAAAGAGGATTCTCTACAAGTAAGGTATGATTATTCAATAGATCTAAATATGCCTTTTAGAGTGTTAGAATGAAGATATATCTAATGTCACAAGGACATGATATTTTTTAGTCAATTATGGATGGTTATATTACACCCATAATTCCATCAATAGATGTATTAGGTAAAAAGGCTAGAAAAAATAACTCCAAGGAAATGAATGCCATTTTTGTGGCCTATCATAGGTAAAGCGAGTAAAATTAATGCACTATGTTTTAGCCAAAGACATATGGGATAAATTGAGAACCATGTATGAAGGAGAAACCAAGGTGAAAATGGCCAAGTTTTAGACCCATAGAAGATAGTTTGAAATATTGAGGATGAATGAAGATGAGTCCATTACATCTTATCTATTAAGAGTTGATGAAATTATCAACATCATTAGAGGATTAGGAAAAGAAGTAAAAGAGTCTATTATTATCCAAAAGGTATTGAGATCACTAATTTCTACATTTGATTATAAGGTATCTATAATAGAAGAGATTTAAGTTTGGATAAGCTAGAGATTGATGGGATTCATGTCATCTTGGCTACCTATGAGATGAGATCAAATGAAGGAAGACCCCTCAAAAAGGAAGTTGTTTTCAAAGTTTAAAATAAGTCAAAATACAAGAAGGAAAACTATGAGGTATGTTCATAAATTTATGATGATGTATAAAGGAAAGTTGTCTTTCAAATGTTTCAATTGTGGAGAAATTGGACATTTTGAAAACAAGTGTCCTCATAACTAGAAGACTAAGGATGATGATATAAAAAATAAATCCTATAGGTATGATAATATTAAGAAGAGTTTCATAAAGTGTGAAGGTGAGAAGAAATCATTTAGGAACAAGAAAAGATTCTACACTAAAGAGGATAGTTCATTATATGTAAGTGATTTAGACACATCAGATAATGAAGATGATAGAAATGAATCTAAGAATGATAATAATGAAACCCTATTCTTAGGAATATAATTAGAAAATGAAGGTTTCTCAAATGGGAAAGGTCTCATGGTTAATGTATAATTGGATGAAGAATAATACTATGATAGTGAAGAAGCTGAAGTAGATTTTGAAGTAGAGTTGGTAGGTTCCCTAGAAGATCTAAAGATTGTGAAGAATAAGAAAAATAAACTAAAGTCATTAGTTAAGGACTATGATTATTAGATTGGATTATTTGAGGAAATGCCATGTAACACCTCGCTCTGACACCAATTTGTTAGGATTAAGAGCACACTTGATTACCTTTGTATAAGCAACTAAACACAGAATTTAACCAAAATTAACAAGTAACTAGAAATTAAAAACAACACAAAATTTGAGAGACAATACAATCTTGTATTCGACTCATCTAGAAGGAAACACAATAAAGAGATTACACTCTTCCAACACCTCTTGGGTGTACCAGTAATCTTCCCTCAAGAGTTTTTTCTCTCTCAATTACAAACACAATCAACTCAATAACTAAGTTGGTGTTTTAACCAGTCAGTATCAATACTACCAGTACCACTGAGTATACACACATACTCCAACTCTGAGTACACCATGTACTCCAAGTAGATCTCACCTGATCTTGCCACTTGTTGTGTTGCTATTCTCCTTGATCTTGCACACTTGTAGATCAACCTAGTTTTGCACACTTGTAAACCTAGATCTCGCACACACACACACACACACACACACCTGCAAATCAACTGACCTTACTTACCATGTAGATCTCACCTGATCTTGCTATACCATAGATCAACCTAGCCTTACACACCTACCGACCTAGATTTTATACACCCAAAAGAACCCTTGTCCTTACCTCACCAAGTCCTTATGATTCTCCCTTGGATAGAACCCTTCTGATTCTACACACCAACACCCCTGTGGATCTTCTACTAGATCTTTCTCTCCCACAAATCTACCTAATCATACACACTTGGCACTATGACACTATGAGGAGCTAACCTTGCTCTCTCTATCTAGCACACTTTACAATATAGCCCCATGGGTCTCTTAAATAGATCCCATACAAACAATAATTAGACTTCCTAATTAAAATAATTAGAAACATAGACTCAAGACTTAAATTAGTATTTTACATGCAAACTGACTATTTGTCTAAAATTAGACCAATTCTAGAAGCGTATGCAAATGCATGCACACACAGGCTACCGACATCAGTTCCTATTTGACTGATGTCGACCGACCCATAACTGACATCAATTATTGTGAACACTGAAGATGACTGACATTGGTTGATCAGACCAACGTCAATTGCTCTATAACTCAATAACCTCCTCCATTTGCATCAGTGAAGCTTTTAGCTCCACAACCTAACAATCTCCCACTTGGAGATAAACAACTACACCTATACCTATACCTGTACATCATCTAATTTTGTTTCTTGGCTTGTATCCCTCTTCAAGATCAATCTTGAAGACCAACCACCACACATCCTATGGTGCTCTGCCTATCATCCAAATAACCTGCCATATCCAAATCTACATACCCATGTAGAGAAGTCCCTGACCCTGCATAGCATGAATCCTTGCTGCTGGTCCCTCTCAGATACCTGAGAATCCACTGAACTCCTTTCCAGTGATTCTTTCTTGGATTGGTCACAAACTTGCTAACAACTCCCACTACTAGGGCAATATCAAGTCTAGTACACATGTACTTAACCTCATCATGTGAATTGGGACACTGTTCTATGAACTGTCCATCCATAGGTGTGTTAACTGGTTCTGCATCCTGCATCTTGAACCTTGCCACTACCTTATTCACACAATCATCTAGAGACAAAATCAACCTGTGATCTTCCCTATCTCTATAAATACTCATGCCAAGGATTTTCACTCCTAAATCCTTCTTGGCACACCTTTGAGCTACTTTTACCTTTAGCTCAGCAAAACCCTACATGTGTGACCCTGCATCAAGCATATACACTACATACAGTAACAAGATATTGTCATGACCATTATCCAACCTGGTAAAGTAAACACAATGGTTACATTGACATTGACTAAAGCCATGCTTTGTCATACCCCTGTCAAACCTATACCACTATCCTAGAGCTTGCTCAAGACTATATACCCTAGCCTTCCGTCTCACATGTCCAATCTCTCTCTTCTTTAACCAAGGAATCCATTCATTTTTTAGTGCTTTCTTTCTGGCTGGAAACTCTACCAAATCTCTTGTTTGGTTCTCTCCCAAGGAATCAATTTCCTCATCCATGCCATGCTCCCACTATTTATTAGATTCTACCTACTCTACTTCTTTGAAACTTCCTGGTTCTTGACCATCAATGAGAAACAAGTAGTATAAAGAAGGGGAATAATGAATTTGAGGCTTACCCTTTCAGTCCTCCATATGGGCATTTGAGACTCCTTGATAGCTTGCTGTCTACCCAAAATCCATTTTCTAGTCGACCCTAGTTTGCACTCAACCAATGTCAATCCCACCTGATCACTGATGCTGGTTCCCTTATCGACATCAGTGTCCACCTGGTTACTGACGTCAGTTCCCTGATCAACATCAGTTACTACCTGCCTGACACCACTGAGTTTGGTCTCCACATAACTGACATCGATACCTACCTATTCGACATCAGTTCCACCTAACTGACATCAGTAACTATGTTTTCCTATGAGTGATGACTTTTTACCCATGAGCTTACCTTGGATCATAACCCTGTCCAAACTACCCTACTTAGTTTTATTCAGCCTCCTTAGCTGATCACTGTCCATCATCTCCTCTATGAACACCAAGGCTTTCCAGTTTTTAAGTTTATCAAAGACATCAAACTTCCTCTTAAGAACATGCATCCCCTTCTTACTCATGTGACCAAGCCTATGAACCCACATCTTTGCAACAGAAGGAGAATCAATAATACAAGTAGATAGATAAAGAATACCTACTTTCTTACCACATGCTAGTTTAAGTGCATCCACTGCGAGAGTTATTGTGCACCTCTCATCACCCAACTTTCTTATAGAAATTAGACTCCTGTTCAGGACTGGGACCTGCATGACATCCTTCAACACCCATGTGTTAGCCATCTGTAATTTTAGTTGCACTTCCCCTTTGCTAACAATTTGACAAGGCTCATCAATCCCTAAATAAATCTTTCCAAAGTCTCTAAGGACATTAACATGGAAAAATACTCTATTTTAGGTTGCATAGAAAGAGGCAACAGAATCTATAATCCAAGATTCTACTTTATCCAAGGAACATTCAAGAGCATCCTCTCTAACAATACCTGCAACATCTACTTCTTCATTTCTTTCATGCTGATCTTCTACCAACCAACAATCTTTCTTTACCTACTCTTTCTTTCCATAATTCAATAATTGAGAATTCTTGCCATTGAATTCCTCCATTCTTAGTGTACTTTCTTCTGCCATTGCTATACTCCCACTCAATAGAAAACCTCTGAGAGTGACTTGTAATCAACAAACACTTAACACACTCTAAAACCAAGGTGTTAGTGAACCTCTCTCTGAGAACCTGTAACCTCGCTCTGATACCACTTGTTAGGATCTAGAACAACAAACAACTTTGATACCACTTTACAAGACTTGGGCTCACAAAGCTCTCACACCAATTTGTTAAGATTAAGAGCGCACTTGATTACCTTTGTATAAGCAACTAAACATGAAATTTAACCAGAAGTAACAAGTAACTAGAAATCAAAAACAACACAAAATTTGAGAGACAATACAATCTTCTATTCAACTCATCCAGAAGGAAATACAATAAAGAGATTACACTCTTCCAACACCTCTTGGGTGTACCAGTAATCTTCCCTCAAGAGTTATCTCTCTCTCAATTACAAATACAATCAACTCAATAACCGAGTTGGTGTTTCAACCAGTCAGTATCAATACTGCCAGTACCACCGAGTATACACACATACTCCAAGTCTGAGTACACCATGTACTCCAAGTAAATTTCACCTGATCTTGCTACCTATTGTGTTGCTGATCTCCCTAATCTTGCACACCTGTAGATCAACCTAGTTTTGCACACCTGTAATTACCATGTAGATCTCACCTGATCTTGCTATATCATATATCAACCTGGCCTTGCACACCTGCTGACCTAGATCTTACACACCCAGAGGAACCCTTGTCCTTACCTCACTAAGTCCTTATGATTCTCCCTTAGATAGAACCCTTTTGATTCTACACACTAGCACCCCTATGGATCTTCTATCAGATCTTGCTCTCCCACAGATCTACCTGATCATACAAACTTGGCACTGTGGCACTATGAGGAGCTAACCTTGCTCTCTTCCCTCTGAAGGAGCTAACCTTGCTCTCTCTATCTAACACACTAATTCTACAATCTTATAATATAGACCATGAGTCTATTATATAGATCCCATGCAAATAATAATTAGACTTCTAATTACAATAATTAGAAATGTAGCTCCAAGACTAAAATTAGTCTTTACATGCAAACAACTGGTTCATTAAACAAATTGTTTATGTAACTAACAATTCTGGAACCACACAGGAGACTGACGTAGCTCCCTATCTATTTGGAGATGACTGACATCAGCTAATTCCAGACCGATGTCAGTTACTTTGTAACTAGATATGACCAACATCGGTTGATCATGCCGATGTCAGTTGCTTTAGAACTCATCAACCTCCTCCATGTTTGCATTAGTCAAGCTTTTAGCTCCACAACCTATCAATGAGATTGTGGTAACAAGCCTAAAGGATAGAGAACAAGACTACAACAAATATGAAATTGAAATAAAATCTCAAAGAGATGAGTTGGATCAAGAATCTAAAAATATGAAGAGCTTTTTGAAGTTTGAAAAGAGCACTGAGGATCTAGAGGATATCTTAAGTAATCATAAGTCTACAAGTGATAAGATAGGTCTTGGATTCAAAGAAGACCAAAATAAGGTAACTCAAGTTGAGAAGAAGACTATTGAAGACTATAAGGTCAAAATATCTATTAGATAGTCTAATGTTACAAGGTATGCTAGTTATTTTAATGGTTATAGTTTTACATGCAGTTAATTTGGTCATAAATATAGAGAATATAGAAGATTCTCTAAGAATGAGTATTCATGGAACTATAAAAGGAGAATCAATTAGTCAAATGAAGATCATATTCATCATTAGTCAAATGGTATGTATAAAGTGGTTTGTTATAGCTATAATAATGTAGGACATATTTCAATATTATGTCCTAATAGAGTTATGAAGAAGACCATTCAAGATAAGAAGATTCATAGTTATGTCACTCAAAAATGGATCAAGAAGATAAACTCTATGGATAAGGTAAAGATGGAGTAAAAGACTAAAGAATAATATTCTATGAAATCTAAAAGTAAATAATGTGGTTGCTTAAGCCATGTGTCAAGATAAAAGATAAGTCCTGGTTCTCTTATGGTTAATCAAAATAGTAAGAATGAACAATTAACTAAGAAGAAGAGGAATGACAAGGTGAGTCATGATCATCTCATAAACCAAGGTGGGATGTTTTCTACTATAGATAATAAATCAAGTAAAGAATGTTAAGAGCACTTGTTATCTACATGTGTTGACAAGATAGTCAAAGAAAAGAAGGTTAACAAGGAGATTAAGCCTAAAGAGCCAATCAAGTACAGAATAATATTCAGTCTTATGAAAAGGATATGGAGATCTATGAATCTCCTAAGTTCATATTTTTTTAATGCCTTAAGAAAAGGGTTTTCTCCATTAAGCTTCATGGAGACATTATTATATAAATAGAATCATGATGTTGTAGTCAAATAAATCTCTAAAAATAAAATGTAGAACAATTAGCATATAAGAGGTAAGCTTTTGATATCTATTTGAATAAGTGGGCCTAATTTATGAAGACCAAGGGGGAGTCTCTATTTTTTCAATTAGTATAGGTTAATATCAATTGGTATTCAGTATGGTCAAAGTTTTATATCTTTTTTAGCCATGTCAAGAAAGGTATGTGATTTTGAGTTTCTAGTTTTTTTAAAGAAGATATGCTTGGTCTAAGGGGATCTTGGTAGTTTTGTGTTCTTTGTCAAGAAAGTGATTATTGTTGATATGTATAGAGATAAGGAGAGATTGTGTATAAGATGCTTCATATAATTTTTTGTTGAGATCTTATTAATTCAACTGGGAGAGTGAGATGATTGAGAAGTTCTTAAGAATGGTTTCCATGGTTTCTAAAGACTATGTGTCATCTAATGTCTTTGAGAGATAGTATCAGCTCATGAGAAAAAGAGTGTGATTTCAGTAATTACATATGATCTTTGATATCTACTATTGATAGAAGCATGGTGGATGTTTGGATTGAGGAGGAGATATTCAAGTAAGTTGATTGAATCTAATCTGTGTTGATGTAGTCTTGTAATTTGAGTTCATTCTAAAAGAGATAAGTTTTTAAATACCTTTGTCATTAATGTTAAAGGGGGAGAAAAGATCAAAAAAATTCTAAATGATTATAAAAGGCAAGAAAAGAGAGAAAGATTAGAAAAGGTAAGAAAAGGGAGAAAGATCAAAAAGGGATAAAGAAAAGGTAAGAACTAGATCTAAGAGATGATTGACATCAAGAAATGGTTGACAAAGGTTTTTAAAGTATGTTTGTCATTAATGACAAAGGGGGATATTGTTAAACATTGTCACTGATTAAGGGAGAGATTGTTGAGCATTGTCTTTAAATGTTGAGATTTGACATTTAATGTTGTCATTGGTGTCAAAGGTTCTAATTTGATGCTTGGTTATTTCATTGATGTCAACCTAATATCATTATATCAAAGGTTCTTATGAAAATACTTGGTCAAGTATCCCTTGAGGTATGTATATGATGAGTTTTGATTGCCAGTATAATGAGTGTTTTTATTGTGATGAAAGAATGATTTTTAGAGAATGTTCTAATGTCAACTTGAGTGAAATAATTAAGAATCATGAGTGAGTACAGGTCAGTAAATCAAGTGTATAACATCTTGTAATTCTTTATCTACACCTTTTGAGAAGGTATTTGTAGGTGGTAAGATGAAATGAGCTACAAATATGAAAATGCTTTAAAGATAATGTTCTAAAGAATACCTAATAGTATTTGAGCATAAGAGAGATTATTTGTGGCTCTATATAAGGTGTTGAGGACCTTGAAAATGATTAGAGTGCCAGATCTAAAGATCTATGTGATCTAAAGATTTATGTATGCAACTCTAAATATGCTAAAGTCAAGATCTGAAGATCCATAAGTAGCTATAAATAAGTTATGTTGAAGCTTAAAATAAAAGTGAGTGTATTATGTTGATTGATCATACACAAGAGACATTGGAACAAAAGTTAGTTTCATGTTGGAATTTATAGAGTGGCTAGAAGGTCAGAGTTAAGGTTTAAAAGCAAGAAGAGAGATGGTGTCCAAATGAGGTACTAGGATTAGTTTCCATGACATGAGTGAGTAGGTGAACATTGAAAGAGGTGAGTCAAGTTTTTTTAAGTATGTGAATGAATTTTTATATAAATTTTTACAAGAGAAAGGTTTAAAAAGTATTTCAAGGTTTTTTGAGCGCACAAAATTAAGAGTTATTTACCCGAGAAGGTTTTCTCAATACTCATTGGCATGCATAGAATCTACATGGGAACTTATGTTATTCATGGTAGATGAGGAAGGGTTTTAGGTCAAATTTCCAAGCATTGGTTTCTTAAAAGATGATTTCAATTATGTGAATGATCGTTAATATTGGAAGATAGTCTAAACCCTCATAAAACCTGATCTATGACCTGATGTTGAAAATATTTTTCTAAAGAGATTAGAAAGGTTTGATATGGTCATACAAGTGATTGGAGATTTAAGAGAACTCTCCCAAGCATCTCTAGGTGTGATTATTTTCTCAAGTGAGTGAGAAGACCCTATAGAAAAGTGCTTGTTTTTTGAAGATTTGTTATAGAAGACAACATTGACCAAGTCAAAGTTGATAGTTGGATGAATATCAATGTGAGATAATTTTAGTTGATGTGCATGAAGTTTTTAGGATAGGTTCTAGATCTCAAATGTGTTAAAATAGTGATCAAATTTAGTCAGTTACTAATTGACCCTATGGTGTAAATAGTGAGAAAATCAAATAGAAAAGAGAGGATGTTTCCTAATGAGTTTTCCTATGATAATGATATACTAAAATGAATGATGATGTTATTGGGTCTTGAATGATCTATCCATGATTTTCAAAATCTTGGAAGTCAATGCAACTGGTTGAAACATTAAAACCAAAATGGCTTATCCGGTTGAGTAGAGTATATGAGAAAGAAGGTTAGAAGATTGGTTTATAAGACCAATAATTTTTAGTATAACTCATGATCTAATTGATTGAGGTTGTTCTAAATATTTTATAAGATCTAGTACATGCATTTAAATACCTTTAGTATATTCAATCATGTGTCATATGTTCATGTTTCATTGATTGTGTTTTGGAGTTAGTTGGTAGTTCTAAGTGAACATCTTGTAGAGGAGTGTTTGAGCCTATCTACCTTAAGTTGAATCATCAGATGAAGTTGGTGGTAAACATGAGATCATCAAGATTCTAAATATATTTTTTTCCATTGTTGTTTGTCAAAATTTAGTGTATACTTAAATTTTTCAAGGTAGATTTTTTGTATATGCGCAAGCCTTTTACAAGCAGTAGTTTGAGTAAGGGTTCAAGTGGTGATTAAATCTAAAAGGTGTTATATAACTAAATTATAGATAATGGCTGTTAGATTATATTATGTTGTATTCCTACCATTTTAGGTGTTTTCATAAGCTTAAATAAATATCAAAGGGTAACATGTTGTTAAGAAGGCCTATTACGTCTTCATAAGCCTAAAAAAGGAGTAAAGGCTAATTGATGTATGGATGACCTAGTGTAGTGATTGATTCATAACTAATACATGTTATTTTTAATATTATTTAACCTATTCATTTCTAACCTAAGTTATTTGGATGTATAACCAACCTAGAAGGATATGATCTAATAACTTGTATAAAAGCAAGGTAGTTAGGCCTATTTTGGTATGTGTAGAGGAAGCGATGAAGGATGTTAAAAGGGTTATAAGAGAGCAAGATTATAATAGGATAATAAAATGACATAGATCATTTTTTTATCATAATAAGGTTGTGTAAACTAGTAGAGATGTCATGAATATCTAATGGAGGTTCTACAAGAAAATATCAAGGTCTGAAGACCTAATCAAGCCATGAAGAGGGATAGATGATCAAAGAGAGATGAAGATCAGTTTGAGAGGGTTGAAGAGAGTGAAGAGATGAAAGAGTATATCATCATATGATGTATAAGTAACAAATTTTTTGAAGGTAATCAAATAATTATGCAGTTGAGTCATCTAGGGGGTTAGAGCCTCTTTGCAAGTTGGATCTTGCTAAAGCCAAGTGGGTGCTTAGTAAATTAGGGGTTGGTGTTCCTTACTGAGTTGGTGATTATCTAATGAATATCAAGTTATTGATTGATATATTAAGGTTAGTGCTCCAATTTGAGTAGATTCTCAAGTGAAGATTGATGTTTGTGTTATAGTACTGTAGTCCATATGTTTCATCAGTGGGTTTTTTGCATAAAGAGGGTTTCCCATGTAAATGTTATGTTCAAGTGTTTCATGTTCTTATGTTTTGTTGCTTATGATTTATAATTTTTTACATGCATGTTAAGATGGTTCACACATAGTTAAAGTGTAATTTAATGAAATTTTTTAAAGATTGATTCACCCCCCTCTTAGTCATATTTTTATTAATAAAACAAACACAAAGGTAGATCAAATACCACCCTCACTCACACAATCTCTCAAACTGGTCATTTTGCATCAATATTTCTAAACTGGGATCATTAGATAAGAGATAAGTCATGGAGGAGTATCAAAAATCACACTATACCTTCATCAATGATCAAAAGAGCGCAAATTCAGACCTACAAACACCTTGAAATACCTAAAAAAAGGTAAGAAAGAAAGAAAATCACCAAGGAAGAATATTTATTCACTAAGTAATCATTCACCAACTGACTAGAACACTAGATGTAAGCAAAGAAATAGGTAAAATAATTTATCTCATTACTTCAATAGGTTGTTTTTATAAATTTTGATAGGGTTTTGCCTTGACAAATGAAATTATATATTTACAATGGAGAATAAAAAGGGATATATATGATAAAAGGGAAGTGAAAGGAGAAGAAAGCTTTCAAAAATCAATAAATGCCAATCAACCACCCTCCATGGATCTCCCAATAAGAAGAGGAAAAGGTAAATTATTCTCATCCACCTTAAACCACTTAGTCACTAATCTCACTTAGAAAATTAACCCTCTAAGGTCAAAAAGGTCTTCAAGCTCTCCCATTGGCCTAAAAAGTCACTAAAGGACAAAATTTGTTTGAGGAAGATGACATCATGCTACACTAACTTAAAAAAATTCTCCAAACATATATAAGCTTCCTTAAATTCTCCATCATTCTCCTCAACTCCCCAAAACTCCTCCACTTTACTTATATGCCCCATCTCCACACAACTTATAAAAGCAACTTCGTAATATGGTTGGTCATCCTAACATTTGATGTTTTCACTAACTTGAGGGATAAACTTTTTTGTGGTTTCATTTTGTTTCCAACTCAAATTTTCTCCCCCAACCTATAAAATTCATCATGGAACTTGCAAATCCATTACACTCTATTGATGGAGGTATTCAAGCTCAAGCCATCTTCAACTAGTTATCCTATAACCTAATTTAAAGGCTAAATGTCATCATGGGAACCACTTTTTTACCTGTAGAAGGATTTTAGGCATCCATATTATTCTTATGAGGAATAAAATGAAGATTTATGCCACCTTCAAGACCTACAACAATGGTGTAAATCTCCATTAAACTTGCAATCATTCACAAATCATTAGAAAACATGGGTTTTTGGCTTGTTATCTCATAAAATCACTGTATAAACCCTTTGGAATGGATATTAGTGCCATATAATGGTTATTCAATTCTAATTATGCTTCCTACATGCATTTATACACTTTCACCTTTTGAATACCTAAAAAATAGGCATTTTTAGGCCATTTTCGGCCTCTTAAGCAAATACACATTCCAATTCATTCTAAAAATAGGTCAAAATTTATTTTAAGACAATAAACTATATGATATAGGTTGTTTCCAAGTGATTTAAGGTAATTTCGTGGGCATATGATCTCAAAAACTCAAAACTAGTCAAACAGGGTATTTTAACAACTCAGACAGGCTTACCTTCTTACCAATTGTTCATAAGGTACAGACCTTCAAACCAAAACTTATTTCTAAGGATATTTATTCAATATAACCCTTCAAGATTCTTGATAATCATGGTTTCTCTTTCAAACTTTTTGAAAATATACATATGTAAAGAAGCTTGATTATGGGGTTTTACATATAATCTGGAACTACTTCCAATCTTATAAATAGTTCATAAACATTATCTCCTTAATCAACATCAATAATTTATGGATTTATATTTCATAGGGTTCCTAAAATAATTATGAAATCATCTGGTCCAATTCCTTATGTGGTGAAATATATGACCATATAAAAAGGTGGGTCAAAATGAGTGTGTGGACTATACTAGTTTGAACTAGATACTTGAGATTTAAATTGACCTTTCCTATAAATTAAATTTCTTGAAAAAAATCAATTTTTACCTAAAAAAACTTCTCACATTCTCTCAATAAGTCATCTTGCATTGGAATTTTTTAATGTGTCTTAATGTGATATAGGCCTTCTAGACCTAAAATAAGGTTTTAGGCCTAATCTAGGTATTAGAGATATAAAAGACCTATAGGTGAGTTTATAGTTAAAAATAATCATATTATCCTCTTTCCACTTATTTTCAACCTTTTACAATTGTCTAATCCATTCAAAACTCCATATGTCTTCACCCCTAGGGTTTCTTACAATCATAGCTTGTAAAACCTTAATGGTTGGGTTTGGTGATCTATCTTCTTAATCATAAGCTTTATTCATCATTATTACACCTTAAAAAACCTTGAAACATATCTCATTTATTCAAAACCTTTTCATTAAGTTCAAAAATATATGTTAAACCTTAACTCTTCATAAAGGTCTCCTAGCTCCAATGGTGATTGCCAATAGATAAACACATGAATATGAAAAAATAAAAGATGATTCCACTAATAATTTGTAATTAAGTATTAAATTTTAATCTTAAAATACTCAATAATATAATTTTTACCAAAAATTGGGACTTAAATCCACCTGTAGATGCTCAAAAATCACAAATTTCTCCAAAACTATCAATCATTGCTTATGTTTTACTTAGAGAGTGCCTCATATATGATAAAAAAATATGGGGTATATCCCTTATTATTTAGGTAAAATATATTTCATGTAAACCTAACTTAGGTCATAATGACCCTATGTACCAATTTTTGAGGTTAGATCACCTCTCTAGCTTCTTCAACCCTTCAATTTCTCCAAATTAGTCATCAAGCTAGGACTGTGTGTACTATTTGAAACCATTCACTTTATTAACATATTTATAAAATCCAAAATTATAACCTTAAAATATTCCTCCAATTTTTAATCATATCACCATCCATCTCTTGATATCATAGTTTTCATGTTTGCACAAGTTGGTGTACTAGACTATGAGATGTATGAACTGCAACTTCCAATCTTGGACTTCATCTGAGATAATGACTTGTAATACTTTTATTTTTAAGTTAAAAATAATTTATTGTGACCCTTTACATATTTAATACTTATCCTAACTAATTCACTTGTCCATTTTAGGATAATTTTCACCCTTAACTCCCTTTCAAGCATTGACACACAATTATAGGTGTTTTTCTTGAGCTTGAAGCTCCTTAGGTAGAAACGTGTCTTGAGACATGTGGGTTTCAACTCCATTAAATTTAATTGAATATTTTAAATTACATATTACAATAAATAATACCAATCTCTATTCATGGAAACCAAGAACTATCTACCATTCATCAAGGTCATTCTTCAAATTGCCAATTATGGTTGTAGGTAAGAATTCTGAGTTCAAGACCATGTAGTTTCTCATGTGAGAAGATATGTATTTTCACCTATATAATTACACTAAGGTCACTAATACCATATTAAATTTTAAATAAACCCATTTTACTCATTGGTGACTAGGTAGATTACCTTAAGAAACTCTGTGTCACTCAACTGTAAGTCATATTTCTATGTTGGGCCTGAAAGATTTGATGAATGACTTCAAAATGCCTTACTACCATTTAATTTTCTTCTTTATTTTTTTCCATAATAAAAACCTCACTTTAAATAAACTAAATTCCACCAACCTACATACCTCCATAGTCCTTTCATACTTCTATAACTATCTTCAATAGACCATTCTTTCCATACACAACTAACTAGGTTGTTTACTATAGGTACTCCCTATAATGAGCTCTTATACTTATAATCCTTATGATTAGGAGTCCTTATATTTAATGATAAATAATTATTCTTTGATAATACACCATGATCATCACAAATACTTAATGACTAATAACTATCTCTCTCTCACATATCATAATATTATTATAATAAGCTAACTATGTTGGATGTAGATGGTTCTTTTCCTACTGAGTTTTATCACCCTATAGTATGGAATCCTTCAAGATGATATCAAAAATTGGATATATTCCTATCACTTTCACACTTCTTCCTTAGGTAAATACAAACCCCTTTAGATCCCTGAACTCCCACCACCATCTTATAACTTCTCATTCCACATCACCAAGATGACTATAGATGAAATTAAACAAGCCTATCTATGAGACAATGGACTATCTAGAGGTATAGGGTGAGTGTAATATGGTTCCATATTTAAGCTCCAACCATCATCTTATAAATCTTATATCATTCATTATTTCTTAGGATCCAACATGACTTCTATGTTAAAACTTTGCCACCAAAAGGTAAGAGACGCTTGTATAGACTGAGATAGCCATGTAGGAGGTTGTGTGGTATCTCATCAAGGTACATTTAAATGTTTTATATTCCTCAAAAGTATTTCATTAACTTCAATTGACTCCACAAACCAACTTCTCAACTTTTAATTCATACTCCTTACCTTATAACTAACCTTGACCCCATTCCACTATCTAAGCCAAATGAGGGTGGTTATAGGTCATCATTTCTAGTCTTGAATAGACAATAAGACATAAGGTGCATTAGTAAAATCCATATTCTAAGTTTTAAGATACCTCATTTTTTCTTAAGTCTATTTCACTTATTCAAAATCAACTAAGACCAACTCAATAATTTGAATCCTAATCAACTTAGCCATTAAAAAGATTGATATACTTTGTTATAGGTTGTGATTCCCTTTTAATACTTGAATACATTTATTATCAATGTAAAACCAATTACATATTGGTTTTACATATAGTTGAATACTTTATATTTGATAATCTCTTATTATCTACATTTAAACATCGCCACCATCCTTTAGTATACAATAGTATAGTTTTAGATGACTATTTGCTTGAAGACCCTTGTAGGGGTTAATATACCTTAAGAAACTTGTCTCACTCTATTTAAAGTTTATTAGGGTCACTAATACATTATGTTTTATCAAAAACCCCATATTCATAGATGACTAGGAAGTTTATCCTTCAATCATCATGGCTAGTCTTTCAAAGTACCAAACACAACTGTAGGTTATGTTCTAGAATTGGAAACCCTATAGGTAGTGATTTATGCTCAAGTACTATTACTTCTATATGGTATCTTATCAATATGTTTTAAAACATTTTATGCTTCTCATATAACTCTCATAACCTTATTCAACTTTAAATTCCTTGAAGTCAACACAAGATCAACTTTACCTTTAGTACCATGTTGGAATCAGAAGAAGGTAGTTATAGTTGTGCATTTGAGATAGTATGAGATAGTGATTTGATAGAAACATGGATTAGGTTGACAATGACTCAAAATAGAAGTATTTATCACATACATGTTTCCTTTCCACTATCCATAATCACTTAAAGTGAAAACCTTGTTCTTCATTTAAAAACTGAGCTCTTAAGAATATAGTTTACCTTACTGTATGGACTGAGATAGTCCAAGTATGGTATATAAGGTATATGCTTTAAATAAGCATTAATGATGTCTATTTAAACTTGGACCTTGTTTAGAATAATTTACAAGTATTTTCTCACATACTTTTTTATTTTCAAGAGACTCCTCCATCACATTTTGATAATCTTGAGAGTGTTTGTTATAGGTGATGATCTGGCACCTGTGAGGACTAATGACAATGTTGAGAAGTTAATCATATGATGAATAATGGACCAAGAAACTCTATTATTCCTTAAAAATTTTCTTGATTAAAATAACATGATTTTTGTCATAATACTAATTAGGATGAGAAGGAACAAGGAAACATAAGTTACCTTAATCTTCACAAAACTACCTTAGTTTCTACTAATAAGAGAAACTCTAAAGTTGCTTATCCTCTAAACTCTCTCTTCATGATTGGATTGTACTAGGTTTCATTAGTCTTCATGATTTTATTGATTAGCCTCTATTCTAGTGTCATTTAACTTAAATTTATATGACTACCATCATGTATTAGATATCTTTTGCATCTTGAGGTGAAGACTTGGCTGTTGTAAGTGGAGATTAAGCCTTCATAATGATAACCTTGGAGGGTTCACTATATGTGTACTTAGACCTAGACTGATATTTCTCTCTTTATGGAATCTTAGGATCAAATATATGGTGTACATGGTTATGATACCTCCCCAATACTCATAAACATATTTCAACTATCAATTTATCTAAACAGTGTTACATTCAAGCCTAAGAATCTAAATAGGCCTAATTATACCTAAAGAGGCTTATCTATATCCTAAAGACCCAGTCCAATTAGTGAATAACATTCAAAACATTTAAAATTCCAAAATAAACATATTATCACCTTTCCATATAACCTAATGCTCTCCATATCTCTTGTATGGAAAACTCTCGAAAAACCTCAAGAAACTACTTTCTAGTAACCTACAAATTACTTCACCATGAAGGTTTTTTGGCTCTTAGGGATCACACACATGAAACAAAGGATAAAAAATTATGTAAATGATTTGGGAGGACATATTCAACCCTAAATCATATTATTTCATTAATACTTTTACACTGAATGACCAAAACCAAGAAAAACCTGCCTCTTGGGTTTTGAAGGCACTCAAGAGCTAGTCAATAGTTTCCTCTTAGTGTGTGAGGATAGAGACTTTTATTGAAATGAAAATACTTTTAGAATGTAATTGGTATACCCCTTTACCTAATATAATATTTGGGATTGATAATTTATGAAGATAAAGGATTACAAGATAAAAACTACCCCCCTTGATGAACTATCCAAGATTGCACTAAAATGGTTTTCCTTTAGCATGAATAACCAAAGGCCAGCTTTCTAAATACAACACTTGGAAAAGATTTATCAATTTTTACATCTTGAAGTTCTTTAAGATCCATTAATGGCAAAAAACCTATTTCATGCCTAATATATATCCAATAGGTTTTCCTTACCTCTGTTAGTTCCTACACTTTGATATGATTATAGAGACATAAGAGGGGATATTAGGGACACCATACATTCTTTAATATTATAGATGAACTTTTTTACTAAGCAAAACCCTCAAAAACCTATTCAATTGTGGCTCTAAAAGGCCCAAAAATTCATCTTCTTGCACCCAAATAGCTCTCATCCACTCCAAATGACTTGAAATGTTCTTAAACATGTCTAAATAAGGAAAACAAACCATAAAGAGGTGAAATGAAGTAAAAACAATTCTGACTTCTTCAAAAGGTCATTTTTCACTTCAAATTTCTATTTAGAAGCTACTCAATTCATCTAATGCACTTTTAAAGATATTTTGGGGAAATTGGCTTCATTAGACATAATTTTTGACTTGTTAAAATCTATGACACCTTATGAAAACCTACTTTCTACCCCTGAATGCTCAAACACCTTGGAAAATAGTTATATCCTTCACTTGTAGCTCAAGACCCATTTCTAAGTCTTTAACTTGAAGTCTTCAAATTTACCTTAAAATCTACTAAAGTATTTCAAAAGAGTGCAAGGACACTAATGTTGGCCATGAAGCTCATCTTCTCTTTCCAACATTGGATTATCCACTATACTAGGACTCTACACAGCTCCCAACACCACACCAAGACCTTCCAAGATACTACATTGCATCAAGTTAGGATTATAAAGAGACTAGTCATGAAGGCAAGAGGTCACTGAATGATCTAGAAGAGTGATTGATCCATCTAGGTATAATTATCATATGTAGGCCAATTTTGGCCAACATATATGGTGACCTCCTGGGATTACATGCCTACCTATGCAAAAGAATAGTAGCCTTAGTCTATCCATTGAACTTATGGAGTCACAAAATTCTTTCTCAAATTGGTCTTCAATTCATTACAAGGATGTAAATATTATAATTAGAACTCTCAAAATAATAATGAAAACCCAAAAAAATAATGTGCTCAAAGAAATCAGGGAAGGGAAATGCACAACAGAAGGGAAATGTGCATAAGAAACATATAGGAAAATAATAAAAACGACTATAATATGTAGAAGGTCAAAACTTTATTTTAGTAATAAAGATTTAGATGAATCATATTAACTGGGATGGGTAATACCTCTACATCCATATTGGCAAGTTGAAAGGCATCATGTTTTTGGCATCCATTGTTCAAGTAAGGTCCACTTCACAAGCTATCAAACTTAGTATGGTTATATGGCTTGGCCTTAATTGAATACCACTCAAGGACTATATCAATCTCCTTGAATTATCTTTCTATGGCCCTCTTATCAAAGGATTTATTAACTTGATCTTGATGTGATTCCATTGTCTTCAATGCAATATCCTTCATTTCTTCAAGATCCATGAGCTCTACCATCCTCACACTCATAGGTTCACTCTCCATCAACTCAAGATGATGGGAGGTAACTCAATAGAGATGCGAAAATTGGCTTATCTCCCATTTATTAGGACAAATGATGAGTTTCCAATGGTAACCTATGGGGTCACTCTATCATCCCATAAGGTTATCCTTAACTTTGAATGCCACACTCTCTAGTTCTCCTCTATAGTCCTCTTGATTATTCTAATCAAGTTATTAATCATTGATTATGCAAGCCCATTGCCTTGGGGGTAGTAATTAGAGGATGTGCTAAGGTATATGCCCAAATTAACTACCCATTCAATCATCTTTATGCCAAAAAATGCTAAGGCATTATCTAAAATGATGGTTATTGGCACACCAAACCTTATAACTATATTGCCATAAAAGTCCAATACTGCTATTTCATTAGCCTCTTTTAGAGCAATTTCCTCTACCCACCTAGTGAAGTACTTAGTGGCAATGAGTACTCACTTATGTCCTCTACTGGAAGGTGGATTGATCATGCCTATAAAGTCTAGGCCCCACTACATGAAAGGATACTCTATATGGATGGGATTAAGAGGAAGGGTTGTCAATATTTTCTTGCCTACAAAGAGAGCACACTTTTGGCACTTCTTCACCCATGTATATGTATCTTTTAAGATATTAGGACAATAATAACCATCCCTCATTACTTTTTTAGCTATATTTCATGGGGAAAAATGACCTCGTGTAGGTCCATCATGGAATTACTCTAAGAGTCTAGTCACTTGATCATCATCTATGAATATGAGTAGCACCTCATTAAGGTATTTTTAAAATAGAATCTCATGAATCAAACCATAAGGTAGGGAATAAAGTCTAAAGTATCTTCTCTTTATCCTATCTATACCTTGAGGACACTCACCTATTAGTAAGAACTTTGTCATGTCCTAGACCTAGCTAGTGTGATGTGGAGGTCCATCTATATGTAGGTTATCTTGTGTCACCAAAATAACCTCTTTCTCTTCATTAAGGTTAGAAACCATGTTTTCACATAAACCCTTACCTATTACTAGATTAGTGACATTGATTTCTACATCATATTCCATGGCTCTTGTAATCCAACCAGCCTTCTTCTCATTCAAGTCCTTATTGAGAAGCAATTATTTCACTTCTATATGAGACATAATAAGGTTTTTTTTTTTTTGAATATCATAGGCCTAAAAAAATCTATACTTCTCCTAGCTTCAATGACTTATTTCTCTAACAAAGTGTACCTTTCTTCATATGCTCTAATCCATTGATTGAAAAATGCAACTAGTTGTTCAAGCCTTCTACATTATTTTGCATCAACATAACTAATATGTTATCAATGTTGGCAAAGGAATACAAGATAAAATATCTTGATAAGTTAGGATTCATTAGTGTAGCTTCTTGATCAATGACCTATTTGATAGCTTCAAATCCTACTTTGCCTTCTCTTGTCTAGGTGAACACCTGATTATTATTCAACATAGTAGTGATAAGTTTAACCAAGATTGAAAAACTAGGTATGAAACTTCTTTAAAAGTTTATATTTATAAGGAAAATTTGAAGTCCCTTATTATTCTTGGGTAAGGACAAGGCCAAGATTTCACTAATTCTATAAAGATCAATGGCTAGTCCCTGCTTTAAGATAATATACCCCAAGATTTTTCCCTCATGGACATAAAACACACACTTTATTGGATTAAATGAGATCACATACACTCTACATGTTTCAAAGACACCCTAAAGTGGTCTAAGTGTTCACTATCCTTATTGGAGAAGACCATTATGTTATCTAGGTATGCAAGCATCATCTAATTGAGCAAACCTAGGAAATCCATGTCCATGGATCTTTAAAAAGTAGCTCCAACATTTGAGAGGCTAAAAGGCATCTTCTTATAATAATAAGTTCCCCACTTTGTGGTGAATTAGTCTTGTATTGGTCTTCCTCCCTAACTAGCACCTGATTGTACCCTAGGTACCCATCCAGTAGAAAGAAATATTGTAAACTAGTAACCATTTGAATGAGTTTTTCCATGGATGGAAAGGTTTAATGGTCTTTCAAAGAGACATTATTCAAGTCTCTAAAGTCCACACATAACTGAATCTCACCATTCTTCTTTCTCAAAGGCACCAAGTTAGCTACCTATGAGGAGTGCTTAATAGTAAAAATGATACTAGACTCAATTAACTTGGTTAACTCTTTTCTCATCAACTCTTTAATATTTGGGTTGATTGGCCTTCATTTTTTACTAATAGGTTTGGCATTGACCTCTAACTCTATGGTGTGTTGGGCTAGCTTGGGGTCAAAACCTCTAAGATCACTATACTTCCAAGATAAAATATATGATTATTCCATTAAAATCTCAATAAATGCATGTTTTTCTATCTCATTTTTCACCTTTATAATCTTGAAAATATTATCCTTGAATATGAGGACTCTCTCATTGTTTAATTTATTTAGTAGACATAACTACCTTGTCCTTCCTCATGTGATCTCCTTCATGGAAAATACCCTCAATGGTGACCAACCCTTTAAGAAGTCTATTTGATTTTAGTTTAACAATCTGGTCCTCATACTACTTCTTAAGTCTACTTTGGTTTGTTGAGGGTAATTCTACCTCTTGTTGTAAAAAATAATCAATCTACTTATCACTATCAAAGACTTACCAATGAGCTTCATTATATAGAACTGATGGTATCACTATAACTTTGACATGTGGCTATATTTTAGGCCTCTTAAAATCATTGGTAATTTCAAATTGAGCACCTCTAGTTACCAACTTATCATCATGTTGATTTTGTTCTCTTAGCACTACTTTGATATTGAAGGCTTCAAAGTATTCAAGTAGGTTCTATACTCAATGTTTGTAGGAATTAATTAATGGGTTATTAGATATGTTTAGACCTCTCACTTGATGTACTATCAATTCACTATCCCCTTACACCTATAATTGATTTATCCCCCTCTTACTGGCCCACTAAAGAGCATGGATGAGGCCCTCATACTCAGTTGTATTGTAAGAATAAATAAATTAAAACGTATTTGATGAAAAGTATTTGTTATTATTGGTTGAATATTTTGTCTATCAGCATACTGGTAAACAAAATAGGTCTTATCAACCAAAGAAAGAAGATTAGTCATCCTAATGTGTAAGTTTATCACATCAGAAGAAGACTTCTCTCCTCTCATCAAGGGGAGGTTCCCTGTGGATATGCTATGTATACGTATAAATAGAAAATAATACTCAAGGATAGGACCAGACATCCATCTCTCTTTCTTCAGAGATGATGTATACAAAACAAAGGAAAAACTCAAGGGAATGACAAACATCTCTCCTCTTCTTTTAGAAAAAACTATTTAGCCGGCCATAAGAATACTCCTGGAAATTAAAGTAGAACGTAACTGGGAGTATGGTAACCAGCAAATCAAAATAGAACACAAAGTCTCTATCTGAAATGCTCAAGAGTAATATACAAAGGGTAATGAAATCTTAAAGTCTTTTCAAATTCCTTTACATAGCAATGAAAAATCAAACACACTGAAGACATCTATGGGGGCACAAAGTCTCTCCACAGTTGATTTTCTAGGAAACCTTTCTGACTAATTTTTACTAATCCTACTTATTAAATTAATGAAATAAAAGATAAATCAAGGAAATAAACATAAGAATAATTTCCTTAACCACAAAAGAATTCATAGCACAAAGTCTAAAAAAGTCCCTTGCTTTCTTATTCCATTAACAGAATATGATCAACAGACTGAGCAAAAAGTCTCAATGATGCCTCTCAATTTGGGTAGAGTTTCATTCAGATTGTCAAAAAGAATATCCTTTTACAATGAAAGAAAGTCCCTTATATAGCCACTTCAAGGACTCAAGAATAGTAATACATCATGATGCATTGGGAAATGTTAGGAAAACAAGCTGGAACTTTGGGGCATTTTACCCATTTGATCTTCTCAATGTAGATAAACAATTCATGCAATTGAAAGATTACAACTTTCAATGTCCACTTGGCGATTTGATCTTGTCTTCATCATTCCTCCTTTCCAAATTAATTGAATTAAGCCTTGTATTCATCCATTATTTTGTCTTTCCTCCCTTTCAGCTCATTTTTGTCTTGAATTCTGGAAATGTATTCATGTCTATAAATCAAAGGATCAATGGCTATTTCACTATCTTTAAAATTGACATTTACATGCCCGTCAATATACTTCCAATGGCTAGTTGACTATGCTGAATTTGACGTCTTTGTGGGGGTCACCTCTTGGTCTTCTTTCAACTTTTGGCTTTCTACTTAGCACTTTTCTAAATTGGACATAACCTTTTGGGCTTTAATAAATGATCCTTGTCAAGTCAGAAAAGCCATTTAATTTGGTCGCCAAGAGTCCCTCGCAAGGGCACCTGCCCTTCGGTGTCCTTCGGTAGCTCTTTGCTTTGGCAGCCCTTTACTTTGGTAGTCCCTATAGACATTTCCTTTGGGCAAATGTTCCCCATAGACGTTTCCCTAGGGATTATTCCTAGGTGTTTGATTTGAAAGCTCCTCGTGGGTAATTCCACAAACATTTATCCTATGGAAAATTCTCATGGATAAAAAGTCTGGGGAAAATTCCTACGAATAAATAGTCTATGAAAATTTGTTCTGCCAAGCTTTTTTCAAAATGTCTTTGGGTTTTGCCTTAAACAAATCCAAAAGAATTATCTTTTGGCTTCTTCAAAAAAAGACCCTTCTGAAGGGTGTTTTCATGGATAAAGTGTCCTACGAAAGGGCACTTATCCTTCAAAAAAGTCTCCTTTTGCATTGAACGACCCCTTTAAACTTGGCCGATGAACCATTAGTTGAACTAGTTTAAAGGTTCAATGAAGAGCGCTAAGTCCCTTTGAACCAAAAAAGCCGATGAACCATTGGATGAACTTTGATGTTGAACCAATCAGTTGAACCAAGGCTTTAAACCAAAATGGTTCAAGCTAATGGTTCAAGCCGATGTTTCAATGAATAAGACAAGCTAATAAACTAAGAATTAAACCAAACATAATGTACTTGCCTTTAAACCAACAAGAATTTTAACATTGAACCAATCAATTGAACCAATCTGTTAAACCAGTTCAATGGTTCAATGAAGCGTGCCGAGCCCTTTTGAACCAAAAACTGATGAACCATCCAATGAGCCAAATGGTTGAACCAAGTGAATGAACTTGCTGTTGAACCTTTCCATTGAACCTAGACGTTGAACCAAGTTTTGGTTCAATGGTTTAAATAAGGCTTTGAACCGACTGATGAACCAAATGATTGAACCAAAAGATGTTGAAACAAAGGGAATGAACATCTGAGTGAAATAAAGCATTGAACTGCTTGGTTGAACCGAGCCATTAAACATTGAACCCATTAAACCTTTGAACCAAAGTGGTTCAATGGTTCAATCATTCAAGCCATCTTGATTTGGCCAAATGTTTGGAAGTTGATGAACCAATTGAAGCGATTGAACTTTGAACCTTGATGAAGCACTTAACTCTTGCCAAAGACATTGAACTTGCTACTGGTGTTTGTTGATGGAGATTTATGTTTCAACTAAGGCATTAAAACAATCCCAAAAAATGACTAAGTGTTTGAAAATAGATTCCTTTGACTGAAACCACCTGCAAAAATCTTTGAATTTGTATAAATGAACCTACTTGTAGAATCTAAAAATACAAAGTCTATAGAAATCAACATGTGAAATCCATTGAACTTGATTTGCAAAGTCTGTAGATTTTTTGAGAAGCTTTAAAAATGAGAAATCTGAATATCTAAGACAAATTTTTGAAAATGGAAGATACAATTTTGGTCTGTAAGACCAAAATATTTCAAATGTTGTCCCAAAAAATGATAGCTATATTTTTAGGGGACACCAGTTGGCTCCAATTGGGGAACTTCTATCAATTACAAAATGAATTGAAAGGAGTAGAATCCAAAATCTCTAGTGTCTTCAAGTATGCCATTGGGCTTCAGAGTCATGCTACCCAGTAATGAAAGGCATAAAAAAAAATTAAAACAAATAAAAAAAATAGAAATAAAATTGTACAAATATACATATATACAGAGGCAAAGATCTGATACTTCAAGAATTGAAGTGTTTCAGAGGCTGCCCATTATGGGGCAAAGAAAAGAGTGTGCCATCTTGGTATTTCAAAAGAAAACTATTTTTTCCCATATGCTGATGAATTATGAATGGGCCTCTCCAAAGGGAGTCAAATTTTCCATGCATCCCCTTTGGTTCTCTTCTTTTGTCCCATAGTAGGACTTTATCTCCAATCTGGAAATCACAATTTTTGGCCTTCTGATCAAAAAGTTTCTTTACCAAAATTTGATGAACAACAATTCTGTCCACCACCATGGTTGTTTGTTCTTCCAACTGAGTTAGGCACATGATTCTTTTGTCAAGAGAGATCTCATATGTCTGATCTTTAATGGCCTTCACCAATTTCAATGTTGGTAACTCTAAGGTGATTGGTATCTCAACATTAATTCTATAGAGAAGTTGAAAAGGAGACATACCAATCGCCCTCTTTGGTGTAATCCTGTTAGCCCACAGAGCATCAACCAATGCTTTATGCCATGTCCTTTGATTATCATCTGCAAGCATTTTGATAATAGTTACCAAATTTTTATTGCTGGACTCAACTTGTCCATTCCCTTGCAAAAAATAATCAGAAGAATGAGAGAGCGTAATTCCATAATAAAAATAGAATTGTGTAATTTCTTGAGAGATGAAACAAGCTACATTATTAGTAACAATTTTGGGTGGGACTCCAAATCTGGAAATGATATTCTCTTTCAGGAAGTTGCATATAACTTCTGAAGTAGCATGCTTTGTTGGGATTGCTTCTACCCACTTAGTGAAATAATCAGTCACTGTAAGGACATAATCATGTCCAGCACTTGAAGATGGATTTATTGTCCCAATAAAATTGAGTCCCCATTGTTGGAAAGGTTCCTCTATGATTACTGGCTTGAGAGGCAGGGCAGCCAACTTGGGTTTTCCAACAAATTGTTGACAAAGTTCACATTTCCTCACCCATTTATGTGCATCTTGGAAAAGAGTCAGCTAATAATACTTGGCTCACAAAATTTTGTGAGCAGTCACAAGGGCAGAAAAATGTCCTCCACATGTTAGATTATGGAAAGATTTCAATATCTGGGTCTGTTGTTCTTTATCTACATAGTGAAGGAAAACTCCATCTATGCTTCTTTTATATAGGTTGTTGTCCCAAAGGACAAAATTGGTAGCTTTCAATCTAATAGTTCTCCTCTCTTTGTAAGACAAATGAGTAGGACATTCACCATAAGTCAAAAAATATGCAATATCTAAGTACCATTCATTGGTAGTGGAGACAAAAAAGACTGTTGGCACATTTTCAACCTCAGCTTCTTCACGCTGTGTATCTTCTAGCTTATTGTCAGCCATTAATTGGCAAAGGCCTTTACCACTAACCAACTTTGTCAGCTTGATATCTAGATCAAATTCTTGGATATTTGCAATCCAATTGCCTCTCTTTGTGCCAAACTCCTATTGAGTTAATATAGACTTGATTGTACTATCATGAACTAAGGCAGTAGTATGTGAATTTAGAATATAGAAGCAAAAGTATTTGACTACTTTTACCAGTGCATAAGTGTGCTTCTCTATATTTGAATACTTCATTTCATGAGTTTTCAAAGGGTAGCTCATGAAAGAGATAGGGTATTCCATACCTTTTTTGTCTTGTTGGACAAGAATCACTGAAAGAGTATGCTTAGATGCATAGCTATATATAATGAAATCTCTATGGTAATCTGGGTAGACCAAGATAGGGGTGTGAGCAATAGCGACCTTGATATCTTGAAATGCTACTTTGCCTTCTTTGGCCTAGTTGAAGTTAGTCTTTCCTTTCATCATGTTTACAATGTGTCTTGTCTTCTCAACAAATTCAAGGATGAATCTCCATAAGAAATTCACTTTTCTAAAGAAAGAGTGAACAACATTCTTACTTGCAAGCAAATTCAGCTCTTGAATAGACTTGACTCTATATGAGTCAATCTTTATGCCTTCTTTGGACACAAAGTGTCCAAGCAGTCTCCCTTTTGTCACTCCAAAAATAGACTTTTTAGGATTCAAAGAAATACCATTCTGCCGACAGTGCTCCAGCACTTGCTGTAAGTGGCGTACATGATCAGATTAACACTTTGAAAAGACAGTTAAATCATCAACATATACTACTATGAATTTTCCAATCTCATCTTTGAAAGCCATGTCCATAGCTCTCTAAAAAGTAACACCGGCATTTATTAAGCCAAAAGGCATTCTTTTGTATGCAAATGTTCCCCAAAGCGTGGTGAATGCAGTCTTGTGTTGGTCAGCTTCATCAACTTCAACTTGGTTATAACCTGAGAAGCCATCTAGCATTGATAACATTTTTGATCCTGTTACTGTTTAAAGCACTTAGTCCATGATTGGCAAAGGGTAATTGTCTTTTAGAGATGACTGATTCAAATTCTAAAAATCTACACAAATGCAGATTTTGCCATTTTTCTTTCTTACAAGAACTATGTTTGCAATCCATGTAGAATGATGGATTGGAAAAATAATTCTAGCATTTAACATTTTATAAATCTCAAACATAATTGTACCTAAATTTTTTAGATTGTATTGTCTAGATTTCTACTTTTAAGGCATTGAATCAACCTTGAGAGGAATATGATGGCTGATTTCATCAGGTCTGAGAGACTTCAGATCTTCGTATGAATATGCTAAGACATCAATGTATTCATGGAGCAAAGAAGTGAATTTGAATCTTTCTTTAGGTGTACAACACTTACCAATGTTGACCATTTTTGGATTTTCTTTGTTGGTCAGATTCACTTGATCAAATCCCTGAGAGAGATTTGAATCTGTCGGTTGTTGCTTGACAAATCTATCATGCTTGTCAAACAGCTTCTTAAGAGAAACCAGGCCTTTATGAATTTTGTTTCCTTTTAGTTGTAAAAAGTCTTCATTTAAATCTGAACTAGATTCAAAAACAAATTCAGACTTCTGAGATTCGCTGCCTTTAAAATATAGCTATTCAAAATTGTCTTTTCTTTCCAAGAAGGCAATGATCTGATGGTCATCATTAAAAATTTGCCAATGATCAGCATTGTCAGGAACACTCAGCCTATAGACTAGCTCAATGGTATATTTGGCTTCTTTAAAATCAATGAGGAACTAAAAGAGTTTTTAAAATAGTAAGTGCATCAGCTCTATTATTGGATTCTCTTAGAATGGAAGAAATGTTGAAAGCATCAAAGCTTTCAATTTGGTCCCAAACCAAATTATGATAATGGTGTAGCCTCTCATTCTTGGTCTGATATAAATTTCTCATTTGATAGACCATTAATTTGGCATCCCCTTTAGCATGAATAAACTTAACACCTCTTTTTTGAGTAGCCTTCATGCCCAGCAACAATGATTCATATTCAGCTATATTATTTGTGTTGCTGAATTGTAACTTATAGGATGAAAGAAATAAATCTCCTTAAAGAGATATCAAGATAATTCTAGATCTATAACTAGTAGAGAAACAACTACCATCAAATTCTAGAGTTCAAATCTCATCAGACATTGTCTTTTCTTTAGATTTTCCCTCATCAGAGATGGAGGGTCTTTCTTCATAATCTGTATATAAAAAGTAGTTACCCATACCTATGGATTCAAAGAGGATTTGAGCTTCAAGAGTTGACATCTTGGTAACTACATACTTTGCTTCCTTTTTAGGAAGTAATCTTTTCATCATGCCTTGGATAGGGATCCTTACCTTAGATAGATCCATGTTCAACTCTCCTCCCACATCCTTATAGAAATTCCATCCAAGCAAAATGCCATAAGATGCTGGGACATCAGCCACTAATATAGTCATTTTAATCCTCTTGTTTGGAAAGGCTGCGAATATAAATTGAGCATCTTTGATTTTCCCAAATTATGACACTTGCTTGTTCTCCATGGAGAAACATCTCCCAAACATTTTGGTCAATGTGAGACCAAGAGACTCAGTGACTTTAGCAGGCATAACATTGTCAGATGTGTCTGAGTCTATTATATAGTTACTCAGCTTGTGGCCATTGATTAATAGGGAAACATAGAAGGGTTCTATTTTTCTAAAAATAGCTGGAGGAGTAATGATCAAATTATTTGGAATAGGCATATTCATTGAAGAATCAAAAGTTACTTTTTTGGATTTTTATCTTATAAGGATGGTCTGATTTTTAACATATTGGACTAGCTTGTTCAATTGATCCAGATTGGATTACAAGTATTCAAATTTAGACATCTATATTTTTGTCTTTTTAACATGATCAATTATGTCAAATGGCTAAATCGAGCTAGGTATAGAGAAAGATACTTTAGCTTTTTGAGTTTTAGGAGGGATGAGAGGTGGGCTAGTTTGTGAATTAGAAGTAGAAGGGGAAGGTATAATAGATGTATTTACCTTTTAAGTAATGACTAAATCTTTTGATTGAAAAGGTAGAGATGCCCCATGCTTGACAATTGTGACTACTAGTTGTGGTTGTTCTTCTATCTTTTCTTTATCAGCTTGCTAGACTGATTGGTTCTTAGACCTAGTAAACACTGCATATGATCCATTTGAAGCTTCTCCTTTGCTTTCGAGTTCATCCTGATAATTTAGGAAACTAATGTGGGAGTCGCCAGCTGATTCTTCTTGACTATCTTCAATGATATCAGCATCATTTTCTTGATTTAATTTAGGCTGATAAGAGAATTTTGATTCTATTTCAAGGTATCCCATTGTTGAATTGGTTGGAGGAGCTTCCAAGGCAAGTTTTCCTTGTGGAAGAGGAAGGCAATTTTGTTGTCCTTGATTTTTGGCAACATTGCCTTGATATGATCGATTTGGGAATGTCCTTCTATATGTAGGAGCAAAAGACATTCCTTGAGCCATTTGCTTTTTCAGGGCAAGGAGCTCATTTGCTAATTTTTGCACCATTGGATTTGTGTTGCTTGTAGATGAAAATTTGAAAGATGATGAAGCTCTATTTCTATTGGGATCTCTTCTTATTTTCCTTGCTAAGATGAGATCATCTTCTACTTCAGTGACCAAAAGTTGAGCTACAGCTAGATCTATTTGGCCAACACGTCTCAAGAGGAAACTGACTTCAAGTAGCTGAGAATTAATGAAAAAGCATTTGAGATTCTTAGTTGTAGGTCTAGCAATCATAGGATTTCTATTTCTTAACTTGTCAAATTTAGCTATGAAGTCTCTCATAGGCTCATGCAACTTTTTTTTCATTTGTGTAAGTTGAGCCAGAAGTGTATGTGCATCTTGTACAGGTTTGAATATGGCTTCAAACCTAGCTTTCAAGGTATTCCAATCAGTCACAGATCGAGCTTGTAAATGGTAAAACCAATCTATAGTAGGAACTTTTAGTGTTTCAACAAAAAGTCTAACTGCTACATCTTCAAACTCTACTCTGATTACTCCATAGGCTATACTAAATGCTACAATGTGTTCATTAGGATGAACTTTCCCATCACCATAGAATTTAGGGAAATTCTTCCTAGAACTACGTGGAAGCTCATGTAGAGGAGGAGTAAGATTGAGAGGGCCAAAATCATTACCCTAGGGGCCTTGAAATTCCATTATAGGATACTGAAAAGGAGGGATAACAAATCTCAAAGGAGTAATTATAGGTACAACTTTATTGATAGCAGAAGTAGATATTCGTCTGGTAATGGAGATCTAGCTTTAGTAGGAAGGAAGCTCTTGGTTTGTTGGAGATGAGATGGTGAAGGAAACAGATCAAAATCACTTTATTTTACCAGCTCAAACATAAGATCAATGACACCTTTATCCCTTTGGCTTCATGTATACCTTTGAATCTGCCAAATTGTAAAACAAAAATAGAAAAGATTTGACTTTGCTTCAGTTAAAGCTTGGCACTTTAAACTATGCATTCTTTCCTTTTTGGTGTGGAGATGAATGGAATGGATAGACTATAAATGGATAATGGGTATATCCCCAATGGAGTCACCAAAAATTATTGGTTGAATATTTTGTCTATCAGCGTACTGGTAAACAAAATAGGTCTTATTAGCCAAAGCAAGAAGATTAGTCATCCTAATGTGTAAGTTTATCACATCAAAAGGAGACTTCTCTCTCCTCTCATCAAGGGGAGGTTCCCTGTGGATATGCTATGTATACGTATAAATAGAAAATAATACTCAAGGATAGGACCAGACATCCATCTCTCTTTCTTTAGAGATGATGTATACAAAAAAAGGAAAAACTCAAGGGAATGACAGATAGCTCTCCTCTTCTTTTAGGAAAAACTATTCAGCCAGCCACAAGAATACTCCTAGAAATTAAAGTAAAACGTAACTGGGAGTATGGTGACCAGTAAATTGAAACAAAACATGAAGTCTCTATCTAAAATTCTCAAGATTAATATACGAAGGGTAATGAAAGCTCAAAGTCTTTTCAAAGTCCTTTACACAGCAATGAAAAAGCAAACACACTGAAGACAGCTATGGGGGCACAAAGTCTCTCCACAGTTGATTTTCTAGGACACCTTTTTGACTAATTTTTACTAATCCTACTTATTAAATTAATGAAACATAATATAAATTAAGGAAATAAACATAAGAATAGTTTCCTTAACCATAAAAGAATTCATAGCACAAAGTCTGAAAAAGTCCCTTGCTTTCTTATTCCATTAACAGAATATGATCAACAGACTGAGCACAAAGTCTCAATGATGCCTCTCAATTTGGGTAGAGTTTCATTCAGATTGTCAAAAATAATATACTTTTACAATGAAATAAATTCCCTTATATAGCCACTTTAAGAAGGACTCAGGAATAGTAATACATCATGATGCGTTGGGAAATGTTAGGAAGACAAGCTGGAACTTTGGGGCATTTTACCCATTTGATCTTCTCAATATAGATAAACAAGTCATGAAATTGAAAAATTACAACTTTCAATGTCCACCTGGTGATTTGATCTTGTCTTCATTGTTCCTCCTTTCCAAATTAATTGAATTGAGCCCTGTATTCATCCATTGTTTTGTCTTCCCTCACTTTTAGCTAGTTTTTGTCTTAAATTTTGGAAATGTATTCATGTATGTAAATCAAAGGATCAATGTCTATTTCACTATCTTTAAAATTTATGTTTACATGCCCATCAATATGCTTCCAATGGTTAGTCAGCTATGTTGAATTTGACGTCTTTGTGGGCGTCACCTCTTGGTCTTCTTCCAACTTTCAACTTTCTGCTTAGCACCTTTCTGAATTGGACATACCCTTTTAGGCCTTAATAAATTATCCTTGTCAAGTCATAAAAGCCCTTTACTTTGGCCACCAAGAGCCCCCTGCAAGGGCACTTGCCCTTTGGGGTCCTTCAGCAGCTCTTTGCTTTGGCAGCCCTTTACTTTGGAAGTCCCTGCAGACATTTCCTTTGGGAAAATGTTCCCCATGGACGTTTCCCCAGAGATTATTCCTGGGTGTTTGATTTGAAAGCTCCCCATGGGTAATTCTATAGACATTTGTCCCACAAAAAATTCCTATGGACAAAAAGTCAGGGGAAAATTCTTGCGAATAAATAGTCTGCAGAAATTTGTTTTGCCAAGCTCTTTTGAAAATGTCTTCGGGTTTTGCCTTAAATAAGTCCGAAAGAATTATCTTTCAGCATCTTCAAAAAATGACCCTTTTAAAGGGTGTTTTTGTGGATAAAGTGTCCTGTGTAAGGGCACTTATCCTTTGAAAAAGTCTCCTTTTGCATTGAACTGCCCCTTTAAACTTGGCCAATGAACCATTAGTTGAACTGGTTCAAAGGTTCAATGAAGCATGCCAAGTCCCTTTGAACCAAAAAAATTGATGAACCATTGGATGAACTTTGATGTTGAACCAATCGGTTGAACCAAGGCTTTGAACCAAAATGGTTCAAGCCAATGGTTCAAGCTAATGGTTTAATGAATAATACAAGCTGATAAACTAAACATTGAACCAAACATAATGTACTTGCCTTTAAACCAATAGGAATTTTAACGTTGAACCAATTCAATGCTTCAATGAAGTGCATCGAGACCTTTTGAACCAAAAACTAATGAACCATCCAATGAGCCAAATGGTTGAACCAAGTGAATGAACCTGTTGTTGAACCTTTCCGTTGAACCTAGACGTTGAACCAAGTTTTGGTTCAATGGTTCAAACAAGGCTTTAAACTGACTGACGAACCAAATGATCAAACCAAAAGATGCTGAAACAAAGGGAATGAACCATTTGAGTGAAATAAAGCATTGAACTACTTGGTTGAACTGAGCCATTGAACCTTGAACCCATTGAACCTTTGAACCAAAGTGGTTCAATGGTTCAATAGTTCAAGGCACCTTGATTTGGCCAAATGTTTGGAAGCTGATGAACCAATTAAAGTGATTGAACTTTGAACCTTGATGAAGTGCTTAACTCTTGCCAAAGACATTGAACTTGCTACTGGTGTTTGCTGATGGAGATTTTTGTTCGAACCAAGGCATTAAAACAATCCCAAAAAATGACTAAGTGTTTGAAAATTGATTCCTTTGACTGAAACCACCTACAAAAATCTTTGAATCTGTATAAATGAACCTGCCTATAGAATCTAAAAGTACAAATTCTATAGAAATCAACATGTGAAATCCATTGAACTTGATTTGCAAAGTCTATAGATTTTCTAAGAAGATTTGAAAATGAGAAATCTGAATATCTAAGACAAATTTTTGAAAATGGAAGATACAATTTTGGTCTGTAAGACCAAAATATTTCAAATGTTGTCCCAAAAAATGATAGCTATATTTTTGGGGGACAACAGTTATTAGAGGGATATATTATCATTACACCTGCCCAAAATCTATTCTTTCTCCTTGAGCCATCAAAGAACTTCTTCCATAATCTACTATTATCCTCATATGGCCTAGTGAGGGATGGAATGAACTCATTCTCTTCATGTAGGAAATAAAATTCCATGTCTATTTGTTTAAAAACTCCATAAGGGTCAATTAGTTTATTCTCACTCTAAAACTCATCTAATAATACATTAGGTACCCCTCATAATGAGTTCTTGGTTATTGACTAGTAGGGTGGTCTTCTTCATCTAGAATAGTATAATTTATGTTTGGGATAATTGACCCATAAGGATAAATGTGAAACCTGGAAATAGGTTCATCTTTGATAGACACCTTAGTCCCATACATTTTATTAAAATCCATATAGGACCAATTTTCTACTAAGTAACCCCTAATTTTAGCTATGAAGTCTCTAGATAAGCATAGAGCAAAGTGAGGAGGCACCTTTAGAACCACTACATATTGAGCCACTTAAACACTAGGACAAGCATAGAGTTTAAGTTTAGACCTCTAATAATACCATATAGTTTGGTAGAATATCCATCAAGCTACAATAATCCCTTATCTTAGGAATCATACTTCAAACTACGTTGATCTGATATTGATTTTGGTATTAATAAAGTACTTGCTCTAATGTCTACCATGTATTATGTACCAATGATCTACCAATGATTAAATAAAGGTATAAGGGAGGAAGTTCAACCACTTTATTTGATTTCCATTCATTTTATTTAGCTATATTAATGATAACTACACTCTCCTTGCTTGGTGGACTCTTTGAAACATTGATATCTTAATATCCCTCTTGAAGGATATCCACTTGACCAAGTATAGGAAGAATTTCCCACATTTGAACACTCACATTAGACTTATTCATTTAATCAACAATTTTTATGTGAGAACCACCAACCTTTGCTTGTACTTTGGGAGCCGTAATTGTGCTTTAAACCTGTGAGTTTTGGGGTGCAAAGGTGTTTCCTTAGTTCTAATTTTCTAATTTATTATAAATTTTTGGGTAGAAATGCTCTTTTTTTTTGGTTATCAATGTAGCAAGATTATAAGACTATATAATTGATTCTTGGTTGACCTCCATGTTCCTTCTCTTAAACCTTGTGTTGTCTACCTATAGAATGTTTGCTTAGATATAACTAGCTTATTGACTGAAAGCATATCATTATTATTGTTGATAGTTGATCATCATATCACCCAAATGGTTTTATTCCTTATTATCCCCTTGGCCTTGTTGAGTCTCTTCTAGTTTGTTTAACATAGGAACTTCTATATTTTTATTCATGAGGGCTTAGTTGAATCCATTACTAAAATCTTGCTACCACTGATCATCGAAACTCTAATTAAACCTCCTTATTTGGGATAATGGCTTGATTTAATGACTAATTCCAAGGTATATAACCTTTAATTTCTTATGAAATGTTATTTTTAATGGGGATCAAGGTATTGTAATAGATTTTACTATTAGGATTATAATTATTTTGCTTAGCATAGTTAGGCTATCCTTGTCCTTGAAAATTTGCCTTGAAGGGTAGCCTATTGGCTTGGTAAGATTATTGAGACTGATATGGGGGATGATAATGTCTATTATAGTAATATTTTTTCCTCTTTACATTTACCATCTCATTGCCAAATATTTGAAACATATTCTTGAGTTCTTGAAGATCACTAGACTGACTAGTTGAAGTTTTTTCTTATTTTGGTGTAGGTATGGTATCAAGTGTTGGCAAAGGAAGAATGGTATAAAGGGGAGTAAGGATGAAAATATGTGGTTGAATATTGGGAAAAAATGTCATGTGTCATATGTGTGAGCTTTATAGTCTTTATTAATCTATTCTCTACTTTGTTTGCCACTTTATAAGCATCAGGTAGTGTGTTCCCCCCATAGACTATATCATCACTGTATTGTCACTATTGAGAGTTGTTAGATAGTATAGGAAAGAATAATTATGAGTAGGCCTAAAAAGTATTGGAATCATTTCCCATTTCTTTTAAAACATTTTTTCTAAATCTTTCATCACCTTTGAGGAGCTCTCTTCATGATAGTCAACTATTCTGCTAGTGATAAGTGGTCACTCTTATCTTCAAACCTCTTTGACAAAACATCCCCTAACTGGTCCCATGATGTGATGGAGTTAGTTTATTATACCAATATAGTTTTTTCCCTTAAAATATATTACTAAAAACTTTCTATCTATGTTTTCTTCATTAATGTCATAGATATTGCAAAAGTTGTCTATATCTCTGATGTGATTAGGAGTCGTAGAGTTGTCTCTTGTGTAGTAAGACACACTCTTAAAGGATGCCATTAGGATAGGATCATACAAATTGAGGTCCAATATAATTTAACCATTTAAATCCATAAAATGTAAAGATATATGGGTATCCATGGTAATGGTAGAAGTTAAAAAGGATTCTCTAATAGAGGTAGACTTTGGCTTAGGAGGGAAGCTTCTCAAGTATGGATGAGTGTTAAAAAGCCTCAATATTTTTGATGAGTTAAAAGGTAATTTAACAAATTAAAAAGTAATACCTCTATATTCTGACCTTGTAGTCACCTTTGGCATGAAATATAGGCACTACTCTACCACCAAAATGTTGAGTATTCTAAGGAGTCACCAAATGCTGAGAGTGTGGATGCAATAGCTATTATAAATAGATTAAGATCGATATCAATATTAATCAATATTATTTGAATGTATTCCTATAAAACATGATAGAAATTATTGTATCAAATAATTAAAATAATTACACCCTTTTTGAGAGGTTTATTTAAGCTCTCTCACTCCTAGATACAAAATGGGATCAACCCTAGGCTATGGGTATCCTATGATGGGGTTGAACCTCTAGATAAGGTTCATTCCTCTTGGTAGATCACTAAAAATACTAGTTTTGACTTGTAAAAGGGTAAAAGGGTTTTAAGTAATAACTAAAATCATACAAATGGTGATAAAACAAACTTAAATACATTCCAAATTGCTTGAAACTAACACTAAGGTATCTAAAATACAACCCTAACTCACACAATTTCTAAAATTGGTCATTTTACATCAGTATTTCTAAACTAGGCTCATTAGACAAGAGATGGATCATGGAGGAGTATAAAAAATAACACTATAAATTCATTAGTGGTTAAAATATCACAAATTTAGACTTTAAAAAACCTTTAAATACTTTCAAAAAGGTAAGAAAGAAGGACAATCACCAAGGAAAATAATTCCTCCAATAAGTAATAATACACAAGTTGACTAGAACACTAGATGTAGGCAAAGAGATAGGTAAAATTAGCTATCTTATTTATTTAAGAAGTTCTTAAAAAAAAATTGATAGGGTTTTTCCTTATAAAATGAGAGTATATCTTTATAATAGAGAATAAAAAGGGATATATATGAGAAAAGGGAAGGGAGAGGAGACGAAAGCTTTTAGAAATCAGTAAATGCGAATCAACCACCCTCCATGGAGCTCCCAAAAATAAGAGGAAAAGTTATATGAGTCTCAACCACATTAAAACCACTTAGGCACTAATATTGCTTAGAAAATTAAACCTCAAAGGTCAAAAGGGCCTTCAAGCTCTCCCATTGGCCTAAAAAGTCACTAAAGGACAAAATTTATTTTAGGAAGATGACATCATGATCCACTAATTTGAGAAAAGTATCCAAAAATCTATAATCTTCCTTAAATGCTCCATCATTCTCCTCAACTCCCTAAAACTCCTCCACTTGAATTCTACACCCCATCTCTACTTGGCTTGTAAAAATAACTTGGCAACATGGTTAGTCATCCTAACATTTGATGCTTGTACTAACTTGAGGGATAAATTTTTTTATTATTATTATTTTTTTCCAACTCATATTTTCTCCCCCAACCTAAAAAATCACCATAAATCCTACAAATACCTTGGACTCCACTAATGGAGGTCTTCAAGCTCAAGCCATCTTCAACAAACTATCCTAGAACCTACTTTCAAGACCATTTTATCACTATGGGAACAAATTTTGGACATGTATAAGGATTTTAAGTATCCATATCATTTATATGAGGAATGAAATGAAGTTTTATGCCACCTTCAAAACCTACAACAATGGTGGAAATCCCCATTAAACCGGTAATCATTAGAAAATTTGGGTTTTTGGCCTTTTAGCTTAGAAAATCACCTTAAAAATTATTGTAAATGTATATTAGTTCCATATAATAGTTATTTAGGTCTAATTATTCTTCATACATGCATTTATACACTTTCATCTTTTGAAGCCTATAAAATGAGCTTTTTAAGCCATTTTGGGCTTCCTACGCACCCACACATGCCAATTTCTTCTAAAAAAAAGGTAAAACCTGATATTTAGATATTACCCTATATTTTTTAGGTGGTTTCCATGTTATTTTAGGTCATTTTATGGGTTTATGATCTCAAAAATGCAAAACTAGTCAAAAAGATTCTTTTGGTAACTAAGACAGGCTTACCTTATTGATTATTCATAAAGTAAGGACATTAGAACTATAAATTATTTACAAGTATATTTATTTCATATATCCCTTAAAATTTCATTGGAATCTTAGGTTCCCATTCAAAATGTGTGAAAAGATACGTATGTAAAGAAGCTTGCTTTTGGGGTTTTACATGCATTATGGACCTACTTATAGTCTTAGTGATAGTTCATAAACCTCAGCGCCTTAATAAACCTAAATATATAATGTATTTATATTTCATAGGGTTCCTATAATCCTTCTAAAATAACTTTTTCCAATTATTTATGTGGTGAAAGATATGATCATCTAAAAAGGTGGGTTGAAATTCTGATTGTGCCTTAATGTGATATAGGTCTTTTAGGCTTAAAACAGGGTTTTAGGCCTAATCTAGATGTTGGAGGTCTGAGTGACCAGTAAGTGATTTTATGGTTAAAAATCATTATATTATCCTCTTTTTACTTATTTTCAACCTTTTACAACTATCTAATCTATTCAAAACTCCTTATGTCTTCACCCTAGGGTTTCTTGCAATCATAACTTATAAAACCTTGATCACTGGGTTTGGTGATCTATCTTATTAATCTTGAGATATTTTCATCATTATGACACCTTAAAAAACCTTGAAACATATATAATTTATTTAATACCTTTTCATTAATTTCAAAATTCTCTATCAAAACTTAACTCTTCATAAAGGTCTCATAGTTCCAATGGTGATTGTCAATAGACAGACAAATGAATGTGAAAAAATAGTAGATTATTAAAATAAAAATATGGAATTAAACATTACACATGAATCTTAAAATATTAATTAATACAATTTTTACCAAAAATGAGGACCTAACTACACTTGTAGATGCTCCAAAATCATAAATTTGTTTAAAATTGTCAATGGTTGCCTATGTTTTAATTAAAGAGTGCCTCAAATATGAGATAAAATAAGGGGTATATAACTTATTATATGGGCCAAATATATTTCATTAAAACCTAAATTAGGTAATAATCTACCTCTATACCAATTTTTGAGGTTAGATCACCTCTCTAGCATCTTCAACCCTTCAATTTCTCTAAATTAACCCTTAGGTTAGGACTGTGTGTACTATCTAAAACCATATTATTTATTAACAACACTATGAAATAAAACATTTTCACCTTCAAATAAATCTTTAAATAGTCCTATAATTTCCAATCATACCACCATCTATCTCTTGATGTGATGATTTCTATGTTTGTACAAGTTGGTGTACTAGACTATGAGGTGTACAGACTACAACTTTCATTCTTGGACTTCATGTGAGAGAATGACTAGGAATCCTTTAATTTTTTATTGAAAAATACTTTTTTATGACCCCTTATTTATTTTAAAATGATCTTAACTAAGTCACTTATCCATTTTAGGACAATTTTCACCCTCAACTCCCTATCAATCATTAACACACAGTTGTAGGTGTTTTCCTTGATCTTCAAGCTCCTTGGATAGAAATGTGTCTTGAGACATGTGGTTTTAAACTCCATAAAATTTATTTGAAAATTTAAAGCCTTGTTACAAAAAATAGGACCAATATCTATTCATGGAACCCAAGAAACATATACCATTCATCAAGGTCATTCTTCAAATTGCCAATTATGGTTATAAGCAGTAATTCTAAGTTCAAGATCATGTAGGTTATTATGTGACAAGATATACGTTTTCACCTATAAATGTACACTAATTTCAATATTACCATATTAACTCTTAAATAGATCCATTCTTCTCATTGGTGACTAGATATATTACATTAATAAAGCTCTATGTCACTCAATTATAGGTCATATTTCAATGTTAAACCTGAAAGATTTGATGAATGACTTCAAAATGAATTATTACCATTTGATGTTCTTATTTTTTTGTTTTCCTCATAAAAAATCACTTTAATTAAACTATCTTCCACCAACCTACATATCTCCATAGTCCATATGTACTTCTGCAACTTTCTTAAATAGATTAGTATTTCCATACACAACTAACTAGGCCTCTTAGATATAGGTACTCCCTAGACTAAGATCTTTTACTTAGAATCTATGTGATTAGGAGTCCTTCCTATCTTGAATGAGCACTAATTATTCTTGGAGAAGACCCCATGATCATCACAAACCTACAATTACTAAGAATCATCTCTCTCTTACATATCATAATCTTATTACAATAAAATCAATTGAGTTGGGTGTAGATGGTATTTTTCCTACTGAGTTCATTGAACCTATAGTATGGAATCCTCAAATATTATATCAAACATTGGATATCTTATTCTCACTTTTACCCTCCTTCCTTAGGGAAATATAAACCCCTTTAGATCCTTGAACTTCCACCACCATCTTATATAAATTTTCATTCCATATCACCAATATGACTTTAAATGAACTTAAACAAGCCTATTTATGGAAAAAATCACTATGTAGAGGTTTAGGGTGAGTTTAATATGGTTCCTTCTTAAATATCCAACCATCATCTTGGAACTCTTCCATCATTCATTATTACTTAGGATCAAACTTTATTTGTATGTTATAACTTATCCACCAAGAGGTAGGAGACCCTTGTACAGACTGAGATAGTCATGTAGGAGGTTGTGAGGTATTTCTTAAAGGTTCCTTTAAATTTTTTATGTTCCTTAAAAGTGTTAACTTAAATTTACTCCACAAACTATCTTATAAAATTTAAACTCATATTCCTTACCTTAGAACTAACCTTGACCCCATGCCACTATTTAAGCCAAATGAGGGTGGTAGTAGGTCATCATTTATAATATTGAGTATAAAATAAGACATAAGGTGGATTAGTGGCATCCATATTCTAGGTTTTAAGATACCACATTATGTCTTAAGGCTATTTCACTTGTTCAAAATCAAGTAATACGAAATCATTAATTTGACTCTTAATCAACTTAGACAGTAAGAAGACTGATATACCTTGTTGTAGGTGGTGATTCTCTTTGAATACTTTAATATTCTTGTTATCAATGTAAAATCAAACCCATATTGGTTTTTCATATGGTGGCATACTTGATCTTTGATAATCTCTTATGACCTACATTCAAACACTACCACCATCCTTTAGTATACATTAGTATAATTGTAAGTAAGTATTTGATTGAAGACCCTTATAGGTGTTAATTAACCTTAAGAGACTATATAACTCTCTTTAAATTTTATTAGGGTCACTAAGACATTATTATTTATCACAAACCATGTATTCATTGATGACTATGTAGTTTATCCTTCAACCATTATGTCTAGTCTTTCAAAGTACCAAACACAACTATAGGTTATGTTCTAGAATTAGAAATCTTGTAGGTGGTGATTTATACTCAATTACTATTGTTTGACTATATTGTATCCTCTAAATATGTTTTAAAACATTTTATGATTCTCATAGGACTATCCTAATCTTATTTAACTTAAATGTCCTTGAAGTCCACAATAGTTCAACGTTACCTTTAGTACCATGTTGGAATCCAAAGAAGGTAGATGTATGTGTGCATTTGAGAGAGTATAAGACATTGATTTGATGAAAATGTGGAGTAGGTTGATAATGACTCAACCTAAAATTATTTCTCACCTACTTGTTGCCTTTCCACTATCCATACTCACTTAAGTGAAAACCTTGCTCTTCATTCAAAAACTCATCTCTTAAGAAGTTCATAGACCTTACTATACAGATTGAGATAATTAAAATATGGTATACAAGGTGTATGATTTTATTAAGTTTTAATTATGTCCATTTAAACTTGGACCTTTTTTATAATAATTTAAAATTATTTTCTCAAATACTAGTTGATCTTCAAGATACTCCTCTATTACATTTTGACAATCTTGTGAGTGTTTATTGTAGGTAATCATCTGGCACCTGTATGAACTGATGACAATGTTAACAAGTTGATCCCATGAATCATAATGGAAAAAGAACCTATGATACTCCTTCAAAAATATCCATTGATTTAAATAACATTATTTTAATCATAATAATGATTAGGATGAGAAGAGACAAGGAAACATAAGTTACCTTAATCTTCACAAAACTACCTTAGTTTCTATGATAAGAGAAACTCCAAAGTTGCTTATCTTCTAAACTTTTTCTTCATGACTAGATTGCACTAGGTTTCATTGGTATTATTTATTTGGTTTAATAGTATCTATACTATTTTCATTGAACTTACATTGTGATGACTACCATGGTGCATTAGAGATCTTTTGCATCTTGAGGTAAAGCCTTGACTCTTGTAGGTGGAGATAAAGCCTTCATACTGATAAGCTTGGAGGATTCGTTTTATGTGTTCTTAAGCCTAGATTGAGTTTTTTTATATTGAATGCATATGAGGATTAAATTTATGATCAAAATGATTTTGATACCTCTTCAATCCTCATAAACCACTTTCAACTGTCAATTTCTCTATAAAGTATTACATTCATGCTTAAGAACCTAAATAGGACTAATAGGCCTGATTAGACCTAAAGAGGCTTCTATTTGTCCTAAAGATGAAATATAATTAGTTAATAACATTATAAACATAAAAAAATAATCATATTAACACCTCTGCATCTAACCTGATGCTTTCCATCTCTCTTGTATGGAAAACTCCCAAGAAACCTCAAAAAATTGCTTGCTAGTAACATATGGATTACTTCACCATGAAGGTTTTTTTCCTCTTATATATCACACATCTAAACTAGAGGATTAAAATTATGTAAATTATTTGTGAGGACAT
>JARHVA010008913.1:110000-127500 GCA_037957365.1 Torreya grandis | reverse complement strand
CACACACACACACACACACACACACACACACACACACACACACACACACACACAAAATAAATACATACATACATACATATAATATATTGAAAGAAACATAGTTGCATGTGATGTAGTCTACTTTTAATTTTTTTTATTTTTACTATATAAGCTTAAAATAAAAATTTGAAAAAAAAAAGACTTAGGATTATTATGTGGGCCATTTTTTGAACTCATTCAAACATTTTTACTACAAGGTACTGTATAAATTTTCCACATTGCATATGCCCATTGAAACATAAAATTTGATACCCATATGAATGCATTTAACTTTTTAATTATGAGGGGCTTACTTTTTTGGTCATATGAATGCATTAAAAATTTAACCACGAAGGTTAAATTTGATAGTTGTATGATTTTTTCAAGCCTTTTAACCATGAGGGGTTAAATTTAGTGGTCATGCAAATGCATTTAAACCTTTTAACCACTAGCTTCAATATATTAAGTACACATATCTCAAAACATCATGAAAAATCCATCTTGAAGTAATTTTTTTAGGAGCATAAAGATATCTCTAATATTTTTAGATGTGTATTTAAGATATCTAAGCTATTTTATTGAATCTTTCTAGAGGTTGGAATTGTATTATTTTTAGAAAAATAATTTAGCTAATTTTATAATGAGCTATAATATTCAATAGTTGAAACATTTTGGTATTTTTTCATGTTGACTAACTCATAGATACTTAGAATATCAATTCTGTATAATATGGAAAACATGTAAACTTGGGATTTGATGAATCATACAATTTTTCCCACATAAGTTTCCATATTGTCAAAAATTATGTAATTTATTTATTTCCATAATTTTTAGATGGAAAATTCAAAGATAATTATTCATGCATTGAAGAATTTCTATATTAGTTTTTAACAATGTTCAATTAAATACAATTTTTTTGTTGGCACTATTATTAGATGTGGATTTCTAAAGTGTGTAACATATTTACCTACAGAAAACAATGTCTAATGGATATTTTTGGAAGATATGATATTCAATATTTATTTTTCTTAATATTTAATCATTTGATAAAATTAATCCACCCTATTTTATTTTTTAATAATTTGGTAGTTTTCAAAATTATATCATGAGAAACTACCTTAAAATTTTATAAATTTAGGGTAGGGTTAATATCTCTACCATGTATTCTAATTTACATCTCCATGTGTATCCCACTAATTATAAATTTGGTATGTATATGAAATAGTAAAAAATCCCATATTAGCTTGAGGCAAATAAATTGATCTTGAACTATTTTTAAGTTATATTTAAATAAGAGTTGATTTTTTAAAATAATTTTATGTACACTCAAATTTTCAAGTTAAGTTGAATTCACATTTAATGATTTAATTCTAATAACATTTAAATATTTGAATGGGTTTTTAATCTGTACTTGTGAAAACATAAAATTATTTTATCATGATAATGTGATTTTTTTTACAAAAACACATTATTTGTGAAAAAAAAAATCTACACCTTAACTTGTAGTTAATGCATGCATGTTTACGTAGACACATATAAATAGTAAAAAATGCATTATTATGTTAGTTTTATCTCTTTTCCATTTTAATTATCATGTACACTTAATTAGTACCTATTTTACTACCTCACCTATCTTAAGCACCTATGAGGACATATTTCTATTCCAAATTTTTACTTTTCACTTAAAAAATTGTTATGATTTCTAAAAACACCCTTATGCATATATATGGATAAACCTAGATCTAAATTTCATACATTTCCTTGAGGGACAAAATTAACTAATAGGAACAATAGTGGTAGTAAGATATATCCCTATGGGTTAATATTGTCCATTAGTCATATAATGGTCATATTTTGAATTTTAACCCTCCCTTTTTTTCAATAGGACATGGTTTCCACTTTTGAATTGTTATAAAGGTACACTCAAGTCACTTATTCTACCACTTAGAAATTTTAATACAAAGGTATACTTACGTTGTTGTACATTGACCAAAAGTTCCCAAGTCTACTTTTAATCACTACATGTAGTATTCACCAAGTCAAAAGCCTTATTTTTCTAGCCCAAATAAAATCATGATAAATTATTAAAGCCATCCATATATGTACTCATATAGTCAAAGGAGTATAATTTCATGAAACACTCTAAGTGATAATTATGTGGGCTTTCTTTATTTCCCTTCTTGGAGCATTGGATATGTAATGTTTAGTCATCATAGGGGTGAATGTAATCATTTCAACCTAATTACATTCTACCTTTTTCTATTTATAGTTTTTAAATCATTATTATCCCTATTAGGGTTTCAATAATGGATAAGTCATTTTTAAGTCTTACACACACTTCCAAAAGTCAAATATTCATACACAAACCTAAATTAAAGTATCATAATTAATTGTACCCTAATTTATTATTTTTTTAATAAAAATATAGGATTGACCAAATGTGACAGTAGTGGGATTTGATCTTGTCACTAGTCTACCATTTATTTCTTTTTATAGTTCTAGTTCTCTCTTATAATTACATATTATATTCCTATTTTTATTTTTCTACCCTATGCCAATCAACACACTCAAATCATAGAAAATATATATAATTTTTTATTTTAAATTCATAATTAGACGTCTTTCAATCATTTTTGCATTATCAAATTAAATATTTTACTTTCATTTTTCTAGTCAAAAGTTCATTTGCAACATTCTATTTTATTCTGTTTAGTTTAAAATAATTAGGGTTACTTCAAATATTTATCCAAATTCACACAAAACATATTGGTGAACCCAAGTTATTCACACACCTTCATTGCTTCAAAAATATGTCATAGAGTTTAGATAAATTTTTGAATATTTGAGTAAAAAATTTACTTTAATTTTGGATATAAAACTGCTAATAAAAGAACTTGATTTCAATGTAAAATTTAATATCTAACACTAAAATAATTTTATTTTTAACTTGGATATGATATTTGACATTGAAAGCATCTTATTTTGTCCATACATTTCATAATAATTTACTAGTCTACATATACACAAAAAATCCATTTTGTTTCTAGCATTTCCTTTTCAAGTTTTTGTCCACAATATATTTTCTCTATTATTATTTAAATTGTCCTTCCTTTTGAGATCTTACATTTTTAGTTTTATTTTGTTACTTACTTTTTAAATAATGTATGTCTATATTTGATTAGAAAACTTTTCCTTAATTTTAATGAAAGTGAACTAAATCACATGTTAATACACAAGTTCCATTAATGCATTTCTTTGTAAATTAATGTATGACATAAGAACAAGAGTAGTCATATATTAAAGATTCTATAACTCCTAATTTTAAACCTAAAGTATTGAATAATTATCATTGTTTCAACATTTAATTATATTTTTTATCACTTACTACCACATGAAAAAATATGTGTGTAACTTCTTTCATTTATTCTATCATCCCTTCTCAAGATTGTGATAACTAATTTCCCTCTAAATAGGTTTATGATATCAATATAACAAGAGGAATTTGGCTCACCATATAGTGAAAAATTAACATTCCAACATGTCCTTCCTCGACCCCCTCCACTTTCCACATCTTTTATTCATGTCATTTGTATGCATATTCAGTTAGAAATACCTAGGGTTTGTACTTGTGATTCCTTTTAAGATCAAATCCTCACTATGAGAAACTCAATATAATAATTTCAAAAACAAAATAATATTTCATTTAAAAGATCGCATCATGGGAAACTCATAGCATAAATTTAAAAATCTAGAGTATGATAGTATTAACATGTATGTACATCTTCATCTAGTTATATTGTGCCTCAAAATCAATTTACATGAATAATTATTGGTTAAAAAAGTGTGAAAAAGGATAATAAGAGTTAAATTTAGATTATAAAATAAATTATTTGAATAAATTTGATTACAATGTCTTCTATGTTTCCTATAAATAAATCAAAATACTATTATGCATATAATATAATGCATTGGTATCATTCAGATAGTTTTCTATCTCTAAAGGAAAAAATAAAAAGGATAATTTATAGTGGTGATCCTATAATATATACATAAATAAATTAACTCACTCACATTATGATTGCATCTCCTAAGTAATAAGTTCAATTAGAATAATTGAAAAAATAGAATTAGTAAGAATGAAACAAAACAACAAGCATGAATACAAAAGGATAACTCAGAGTAAAAATAGTTACAAATGGAAAGGTTACAACAAGAAAAGATTCATAAGGAATAATTAGATAAAATAAGTTAAAAATGAAACAATACAAGCAATCAAAGATACAAAAATAAAAATTATAAAAGGAAATTTTTGAAAAGTAAAGTTAAAAAGAGAACAATTGGAAGAAGATAAGGTATTAGAAGAAAAAATTGTGAAGGAACAAGAAATGTTAAAAAATATAAAAAAGAGAAGTTACAAAAATATAAATTAGTAAAAGAGAAATCACAAAATCAAGATATACACAAAATTATTCTTAAGATAAGGTTTATAACAAATGAAGTTCAAAATCAAGATATACCTAAAAACAAATTTTACAAGGGAGGTTTCAAAGGAATTGACTAAAAAGTGTTCATCATATATAAGGCCTTTGTTTCTTAATCCCCTCATAGATGGAAATAAAATTACTAATGTTCATATCAAATCTTTTTGTGAAGCCAATATATGTAGCATGACACTTCTCTAATACTTTGGGTATGATAGACAATACTTGGGTAAAATTTTAGGGCCTCAATGTTGTATTTAATCCATTGAACTACTAGATACACTTAAATAAAAAATATTTTACATTATATTTCATATCAACTATACTTTGGATGAATGCAAATAAAAACTAGGAAATATCATGGATGATAGAAATGGGAGAAACATTGGATAAATATCATGACTATGTCACATTCAAGCATGAAAGTGCAATGATTATAATTTTAATAGAATATGAATCTTTAGAGGAATAACTTAAAATGTAAAACATTATTCAAAAAAATATTAAAACAAAGATACATAATAACATAAAAATAGATGCACATAATACAATACACATGTAAAATCAATTATTTAAAGGTTCAATACCAATGTATGGAGAAGATGGTCATACATATATAGATACAAAAGAAGACAAGAGTGGCATAACATAAGTTTAGGATGAAGAGGATTATTATGATCATGATTTTGATAATGTAGAATATTATTGGCATGACACAACTAATATGTAGGATGGATATGGTAATGTATTTTAGGGTTATATCACATATGACATGGGACCTACACACATGCATCCCATTGATGAGCTATTTGGCTTATAGTACGATCATTTATTATACATAACTTATTTATTAATTCATCATGTAATTAGCTTTATTTCACATATAATTAATATGATAAATATTTATAAGCCCCTAAATGTATTTGAATTTTTTGAATCTTGGCTCTTTTTTTCACTTTCCAGATTTGAACAATTCAAAATAATGATCAATTATGTCATATTCTACCATTTATCTCTATTTTTTTTATAGTTTTCATTGATCAAATTTATATTTTATGTCAAGGATAGAATCAACCAATATGGATGGGAATGACTTCCACTATTGTCCTTAGTTTATTGATCTTGTCCTCTATAAATGTTTACCTACAAATCACAATCTAAGCATGCATAGCCTTAATACTTCTAGTTCTTAGTTTTTTCACTTAAATTTAGTATGCAAATAATTTTTTTACATGAAATAAAATTATTTTTAAATTCTATATTTTTTTTATGATACATATTTTTACAATCATACATTTTATAAAAATAAGGTGTATAACTAGTCCTATGCATACTTCTTTTTAAACCTATAAGATTTTAAAAGTTACAATTTATATACAATGGAAACATATGCTCATACATGGCCATACAATAATTTATAATGAATATTTTAAATGTTAATACATGTCATGAATTTTTTATATATTCCTAATTTATTATAATTTTAGCATCTTGCTTATTATGAGTTTCTATTATTTCTAGTTGTAAAATTTCAAAAAAATTAAAAAAACAACAAATATATGCTAAAGTATAAAAAATATTCTAAATGTTTTAATAATACAAAATTAGGGCCTAAGGATTATTAGACATATATTTTATATCTTTTCAATATGTTATTTATCTCATGATTCATGAGTGTTATGCAGGACATAAAAACTTTTGCAGGGACTAAGATGTTGGGTTTGCCTCTACCTAGTAGCCTTGCTAAATTGAAGGCATATTATCGATAGGTTAAATTATGTTTATAAGATATTCATTAATACATAAGATACTATTGCATTATATTTATAATATATTCATTAATACATATTTATATTGCCATTGCTTCATATGTCACATATATAACTTAAATGATTAAAATATTACTATGCTAACATACTTTTCACATATGCTACATTATTCAATGATTATAACTTACTATGCATGTTGTAATTAAATTTTATTTTGAGATTAGTGACTTTCAGAATCAACTCCCTCACCTCAAAATTTGGGAACTTAAGTATCATTTTTATACATGAGATAAGCCTTTTCAAAACCCAAAAAAAGTATAGAATATAATTTCAATGGTTTAAAAATGGTTCAAAATTAAATCATTGGCATAGATTATGGTGGAATACACCTTGAATATGCACTCATATTATAGGGTAAATTTAAGTACATGATATAGGTTCATAATTTTTTAAAATAAAATTTACAATTGGCATCTACATACAGTTACAAATTCTACATTTATCAATGGGGGCCTGACATAGATTTAGGCACACTATGTTATTTTTCAAAATTTTAAATACTATTTGTTATGTTGTGAACACAATAGTAGCACAAATGTACTGCATTATATTTTTATCATTCATTTAAGAAAAAAATCAAAATTGAATATACAAGCCATTTACATTAGTTTATTCAATTAAAGTGCATAATTCATAACTTAGAGGTTTAGTGCCCTCTAGCATTATGTCTTCAAATCCTTTTTGAGTTTAAACCCCCTTAATGTATTAGGGTTAAAAATACTAAGTTAAATTGAATTTTATTAGTCCTTAAATGAGGTTATTTATTTTTAAAAAATCAAATTCAATTTGGTACTTGATCACCCTTGAATTCTCCATTGGTTCAGTTAAAGAACCAATCTTACTATGTGCTTCATGGGAATCACCAATTTTCAAATAATTAAAGGAAGCATCATCTCTAATAAAAGTTCATAAAATAAACATTGGTTTCACACATACATGTGTATTTATCCCTTACTATCTTTTCAAGTTTATGCATTTTCATCTTTTGATAGTTTTCAAATTGCATTTTTCAAAAGAATAAAGTATCTACTTCACATATTTTACATTTTTTTCAAAGACTACAATGCCTTGCATGATTGGATCAATAGCTTAAATACAATGTATGTTTTACACATTAAGGTATATCTTTCTTTTACTCTAGTAAATTCATTTATAGACTAAATGGGTATAAATGTAGACACCTAAATCTATTCATAAATACTTGATCATGTTATTTTTGGCCATTTTATATTTTAATTAACTCATGTACTTAATCATTACCTATTTTACCATCTCACCATATACTAATCTAATATGAGGACCTATTTATGTTCCAAAATTTTATTTATCACTTACAAAAGTGTTTTATTTTCTAAAAACACCATTATGAATCTATACATACAAGCCCATTTCCATATTTCATATATTTCCTAATGGACAAAATCATGTAATAGGTACAATAGTGGCATTAAGACCTATCCCTATAGGTTTATCATATCCATTAGTTCTATGACAACCATCTTTTTAATTTGAACTATCCCTTATCTTTGTCTTCTATTTTTTATGATTCCTAGTGTGTGGTTTCCTCTTTTAAATTGCTATAATGACACACTCAAGTCACTTATTATACCACTTTTAAATTTTAATATATATAAATACTTACACTATTACACATTAAGAAAATTTTCCCTATTCTTCCCAATTCTAATTTTGATCACTACAATAAACCCTCAACCACGTCAAAAGCCTAACTTATACAACCCAAAATAAAGCATGATCATGTATTCAATCCATTCCTAGATGTATTCATTTAGTGAAATGAGCACAATTACATAAATTAATCTAAGTGGGAGTACTATGTGAAATTTATCTCCCTCCTTGGAGTATTGGATATGTTGGTAGGATTCAGTCATCATGGGATTGATTGGGTTCATCTCATCCTATTTAACCTCAACCTTTTTCTATTTTTAGGTTTTTAATAATTTCTAGCCCTATTAGGTATTCAACATTCAAGGATATATTTTTAGGTCTTACACACACTTATAAAATTAAAATATACCCATATAAATATAACTTAAACTATTGTAAGTAATGTACTCAAAAAAATTATTTTTAGTAGATGATAAGATTGACCAAATGTGACAGTAGTGGGAGTTGATCATATCCTTACTCTACCATTTGTTTCCTTTTGAAATTTTAGTTCCTATTTATAGGAAATTTTAGATTCTATTATTATTTTTCTTTTTCCACTTTCTACTAGTCAAACTATTCAAATTTGAGACATAAATATATATGTTTGTCCTTTCAAATCATAATTAATCATATTTCAATTATTTACATATTATCAGATTTAATATTTAACTTTCACTGTATATATCAAAAGAGAATTTATATCATTCTAATTTATTCTAATTAGTTTATATTAATTAGGGTTAGTTTATATATTAATCAAAATTTGGATAGTTTTTTAAATAAAGTTATAGTTGAGCATATGTCAAGGTTACAAATATGTTATACATCTTTATCAAACCCACCTTGTTAAAAATAGTTTATATTAAAACATCCAAGTTAAATTTTATCTATTTTTATGTAGGAATTTTACACCTATTAGATAGTTAATACATGTAATACAAGTTAAAAAAATAATCCTTTTGTGGCTTTGATTCTACACCAAGGTTCATTGTGTCAAATTTATAGATTTACAATAACTTTTGGTAAAGATAAATTTAAAACCCTATAAATCAAAACCATGTTTTACATGTGTAGATTATCCTCATCAAATTTAAATCTATTCTACAATTAGTGATGGAATTATCTAACATTGGGATGATATGTGATATGTTTGAGATCATGACTACTATACTAAGTTGAAAATTAAACAAGTTGAGTGTAAGATTTTATATAAAAAATCTTTCATTAATATTTCATAAAAATTTTAAAAAAAAATTAAAACTGTGAAAAGGTATTATATTATATTAAATCTATTTAAACCTTATAGATGTTATTCCTCATAATGTAAATGCATTAAATATAACCATTTTTTAAACACTGGGGTAAATAAAAAAGAAAATTTCCTTTAATGAGCTTCACATAAAATTTGGTGAAGATTAATTGATCGAGGTAATGGAAATGGATGGAAAATGAATTATTGAAAAAATAAATCATGTAAATGTTATTTTGATGACTATCATAATTGAAGTTTAGTGAGTGTCACCTAGAAACACTTCACCAATATAAACACATTGATCCCAATAACATTACTAAATAAAAAATTCTATAAATATTTAAGGAAATTATAAATATTTAGGAAGTCAATATTATTAAGGATAAGGTAACCAAGGCTTCTCGGGGATGCTAATTTATAGCATGCCTATCAGAGTAAGAAGCAAATTAAACCATTATTTTTTTATATATGAACATTTTCTATGACATCAAGTTCCATTTATGTAAAGTATGGATAAGATGAATTGTATAAAATAAAACATAATATTTAATAATTATTATTCTAATGAGAGTCTAGATGCACATGTTTGTACTCTTTTCTAACCTTAGAAATATTATTGTAACATGAGCTGTAATCATTACTAAAAATAAGTCTACATGCATGTATTATATGATATTGGGTAAGCGTGACCATGTTTGATGATTCATTTAGTGGGTAATGCTTACACATTATTTTACCAAAAACTAAGATCTAAAACACACAAATATAGCAAGGCATCATGAATTACAATAAAAAATGATGAAACTCTATGAATGCAATGCATAATTTTTGTATCAGTTCTCAAACTTGTCCACATAAATTAAATGTTGCTTGTAGGGACTATGATCATTTATGGATTAATAATGTGTGGACCATTTTTTTTTCTAAATGATAGTGAATAGAAAACATTTAATAAATAGGTGTCACATTTTAATTATTTATTTTGGCTTATGATTTGGTCATTTGATTGAACCAATCCACCCTCTTTTAATTTTTAGTATGTAGGTGGTTGTCAAAATTCTACCATGAAAAAATATCCATAAAAAATGTAACTTTAGGGCAGATCTTATATTTCCACCACATATTCTACTTTCTATCTTCATGTGTATCCTTAGTATTAGTATTGCAAAATTAGTATGTAGATGAAACAATATAGTTCCGCATGTAATTTTGATGCAAACTCAATTAATCTATGGTGTTTATTTTAAACTAATAGTTAAAGAGTTGAGGTTTTATAAATAAATTTATGTACACTTGAATTTTAAAATTGATTTAAATTCAAATTCAAATATTATGTAAAGATGTGAATGAGATTAATCTCCTTACTTATGTAAACATTAAAAAAAATGTTAACATGTGGTAATTTTTTTATAATTAAATATTTGTGAGAAATTAAAAATAAACTATATCCCTTCATTTGTAGTTCATGTATGCATGTTTAAATAAACTTTTATTTCAGGATATGTCAAGGTTGAAAATATATGTATTGGATCTTTGTTGGCCCCAATTTTGAACAGGATTTTTTTTAATGTACCAAAATTATATATATATATATATATATATATATATATATATATATAAAGCTTCTAAGAGATGTCAATTTCTAGGCATCAATTTTAGATTTATATTTTTCACATATCACATTGATTAATGACTTTGTTAACTTCTCTAAAAATTTAATATTTTGAAAAATGGATTTAATATAAATACAATAAAAGAAGGAGATGGTTTATGGAGATGTATTTATATTTAAGAATAAAACTAGTCTTTTAACGTACTAAGTAGATATGTTAATAAATATGTATATATTACATATTACATATTAAATATATACTAATAAAATTAATGAAATATAAAATATTACAATAGAAGCATTTACAGTAAGACGTGATATGTTGAGATATGACTATTTTTAAGGTTGTTTTTTTATAACATAACCTTTTATAAATAATGATATAGTTAAGTTAATAATAAGCCCTCCCATGTCAAAAACTATTCATCCTTGAAATGTGATTAGAAGAAAATAATCAATTAGATCATGAAAAATGTATAAAATAGTGTCACATTTAATCTATATCAATCCACATTTTAAATATACTTTAATTGGCGTTTAATATCATTATGATTCAACATTGATATTTTGATCAATGAGATATCTTGGATTACAAATCCATTTTTTGGGGGGTTTAAATTACTAATTATCATCTTTAAAATTTGTAAAATATTGTTACATAATCAGTAGATAGTGAGGAGATTGATGAGGCAAAAAATTATGTTTCTTATGCTCATGTTGAATGATATTAACAAATTTTCGTTAGTTTTCAAATTTACATGAATATCATAACTTAAAATCACTTGATTAGCTGAGAAATTTTTAATAATTTCATTATAAATGATATTTGAATCTTGTTCAAACTCTTAGTAAATGATTAATTTATATGATATTTTAAGACAAAACTTTAATAAATTATTGTGATTTATTTTTATAAATTTGATTTTTTTTTCAACAGCATCATTATGATTAAATAATTTCACTTTTATAAATTTGGTTTCTTACACAAAACTATTTTTGTTTTTGTTTTTAACCTTTATTTTTAAAATAGATATTATTTTTTATAAAAAAATGAATTTTATTTAAAAATCAACGTTTTTATTTATTTAATAATTGATGAAATGCTAAGAAATTTGCCAAAATATTTAACTTTTTTATTGATCACATTTTGAGGCAAAATGCCACAAGTGATTTAGATTCACAAGTTGCACTCATTTATCTAATACCACACATAACTTACCATGTATAAGTATGCCAATAAATATGTAAATTTTACATATTAAATGTATCAATATGGAAATATGAATATAGATGATGAGAAGTAAAGTACATACGACCATAAGATCATGTAAGATATTCACGGAGACACATCATTAGGAAATTACTCTTTATAACTAAGAGTGTATATAGGTTTGAAACACTCTTTGAATACCAAAAATATTTTAACCTTTGAATATCCAAGGAATAAATCCAGTTTAAATAAACATGCTCATTTTATATATCTTTCCCAATTAGATATTAGACCACCCAAGGACTCGAGTCTGAGAATATAGAAAAAAATGCTAAATAAATTATCAAAAGAGATATTGGGTAGTAATATCAACATGTAAAAATAAATGGAGAAAAAAAAATTAAAATCAATCATTCAATTAATCATGATAATATATACCACCTCAACACATTCCCAATCAAAAATCCTATTTGTTGGCCCCAAAATTGTTAATCCATAAATAACATTATGTTTAATGGTTGTATTGAATTGATTCATTATTGGAGGGATATCCTAAAAATAAAACAAAAATCAAAACCAACAAAAAATTAAAGGGAGGTGTATCCATTAAAAATCCATCATTTGGAAGTGAATTATGGATTGAAAGATAAACTTATGAATTGGATTCTTGGGTAGGTATAATATGTTATGATTTCCACTAGATCATCGTTATTATAAAATTTGTAAATTAGATAGATTGTCTTTCAATTCATTGAAGATCATAGCCTAATTTTTACATAAGATAACCATTATTTGGTGAAGCTCAAAAAAATAAGAAAGAACATATATCTCTAAAAAAAATCAAGTGAATGAACAAGGAATATCGCATCATTAAAAAAAATCACTATAGTGACTAATAAATGATGAAGGGTATAACCATAATCAATATGATTTTTCATGTCTAAAAAAGTCCTTAAGCACACCTACATATATCCCAAGATAGGAAGCCCTTGTTTCAATTAAATTGTACTTTTAAAAATATCAAAAAAACTTAAACTAAAAAAAAAAAACTCTCACAAAGCCTCATGATGGTAGTAATAAAGGTCTCTTAGATAACAATAGCATCTAACCTCTAAAATAAATAATGCATTGAGTTAAATTAAAAGTCATTTTTTGTAAGAAAATATTTATATGATAGTTAAATATCTTATTTAATGATATCTCAAAGTGTTACACAATATGACCAATAAATTGTATACCTCCTCTAAATTCTTTTTTTTTCTATCATTGTAAAAATATCCCACTCCAAATAACTCAAAAGTCCTAATGCCCAACAAAATGGCATAAATTCTATAAAATGTGTGCTTAAATATGATAATTTGTTTAGTTATGTCTATGTATAATATTAGTGTATTTTTTAGACATATAAATTAATAATTATTAATAAAATGGTGCACTTGTGACCAATCCTTTTACATGCTTAGTTTGTGCCCAATTTAATGGATCTAAGCTACTATTCATCTACTTATATGTAGATGACCATTACCATTTAAAAAATATAACATAGAGAATTCTTCTTTCTCATTCCAAATAACCTAAGCTCACCCTTAGACTGATTCATACTTCTAACTTAGTTTTAATTTCTTCTTAGACAAAACCACTCTTTCAGGACCATCCCACTCACTATTAGTGTCTAGATCCACTTTTCACATCCTACCACCAAATAATGTATACTTTTTCATGATGAAATCCATATAACATGTCATCTTGCACATTTTTCAAGACCTATTTTAGGATTTTTCCCAAATATCATGATAAATCTACATTTTAAAACCATTTTCTCACTAGAGGCATATATGATGAAAAATCACTACAACATCTAATTGTACATTAAGAGGAAAGCATATATTACTCTTGATTTTGATTCCATAAAATCCTAATATACATGAACTAATTCTACATACTTATCAAAATTCACAACTTGTTATTGAAGTGCATAATTACACCAAGACTACACTAATATTTAGCATTATACCAGTATTTCACACACACCACCATAGCATGAAATAACTACATGGAAATTAATCCCTCTTAGGAGTATTTTTATTTAGGTAGTATTGAACATAGGGTGTGTTGAGCTCATGCATAACTTTAGCCATTAACCATTTTTTCCATTTATTTTTTTATTCCTCATGGTCTATTGAGCTAGGTTTTTAAGTGAATAAGAAGGCATACAATGGCTTCTTTAGTGAATCACATGGATCTGATCACATACATGGGACCTATAGAAAAAGTCAAAAAACCCCATATTTACACAGATATCTAAAACCCTACTAGACATTGATTCTACCTATAGACAATAGTGTAGGTTGACCTCATCTAAATAGTGTAAATTTATCCCAAGTGGATGTGAAACTTTGTTCCTAGTTCACAATGACTTCCTAAAACCATAGATTCAATTTCATATTTTCATTCATATTCCTATATATTTCATTTATAGTTAAGTTATTCCTATTTAGTAATTTTCTTTTTTTCCATATTTATATATTTAGTAAGCTCCAAATTAGAAATGTATAATTCATGCTTATTTAGATATTGTAATTTTACAAATCTATTTGTCTAAATAATATTAAAACTCTCATAATAAAAAATTGATAAAATAATTTATTTAAAATTTATAATGATTGAATATTCCAAAACCCTATCCTCCCTTAAGGTTTCCTTTTATTTTATAATTTTGTTGGTGTTTCATATTTTTTATTTTCTGATTTTCCTACTAATGATGATCATAATAAATGAATCTATCTATTATTTCTTGGTCCAAATTTTCTTGGTGTTATTTACATATTGTTTTCCTATCAGATATAAAATAATTCATTTGTATGTTATTCCATGGATGCATAATTTAAAGGCCAAGATAAAATCCCATGTTAATCATGAGATTGATAATGAACATTTATACAATGCTTATTATTCCATGACTCAATTTGAGTTGCCACTAATTAAAACTATATTTGATATGGATCTAATAATTACCTTTTTTACTCTTATTCCTAAACCTCAAAAATATCTTAGCTCATATCTCACCTCTACTATTTTTTGTACACTTATAATATACCCTACATTATAAGTTATTATCATTAGACGAGGTCATGTGCCTCCTTAGGAAATATAAAAAGAACAAACTTAAGCAATACTTCCCTATCTTTAAACTAATCCAATAGGACCAATAAATCAAGCTAAATGGTGTGATATTATTAATTAGTTAAATGATACACTAGCTAAGATTTCTTTTTTGGAATTACTTCATAAATTTACTATTTTATAGGATATTTTATATCAAGCATACAATCAAACACTTATGCTTCATGATAGATAACCTTATTATTTTTCATCTATTGTAAATAATTTAGAGGATATATAGGGTGTTATATATTTTATAAATGAGGATTTTCTTATAGATTTTATTATTGCTCATATCTTTTTTTTCTTATACAATTTTAAATAAAAGGTTTAATAATAAAAATAGTTTTGATAGATAAATGTTCAGGTTTGAATATTTTCAATATTATATTCTTACAAATAATGGATATTAATATGGATTCTCTTAAAAATACATATAATAATATCAAGGTCTTTGATGATGTGCCTCACCAAGCTTTGGTTTATATCACCTTAGATATCAAAGTAGGGCCCAAAAACATACCTAATAAGTTTCAAGTAATGTCTAATCATTTCCACTATAATTTACTATTAGGTAGACCATAGATACATGTGATGGAAGTTTTATCATCTCATCTACATTAGTGTGTCAAATTTTTACATGATGGATACTTATATACATGCCCTATTGATAATGAACCATTCCTGCATTGTAATATTACACAATTTACTATGGATAATCAATCATAATTAAAAGTACCTCAATCTACTATAGTGTCACCACTAGTAATCATACATATAGAATAAATGCATTAAAATGAGGTTGGATCTAACTTTATAATATATACATGTTTTAGGGGAAAAATATTCACCTAAAAAGGTAGAAAAAGAGAAATATGTATAAGAATTAATTTTATTAATAAATTTAAAAGATCTAAATTTCATATCTATAAAATACATAAATGATGTGAAACAACCCATAATTTTTTTTATTTTGGAATCGTATATCAGAGTAGGTTTTGGACACATGTTATGCCCTCTTATAAGTCTTACTAACACAATGCACTACACACATACACAACTAGAACCGAAGGAGGGGAACTGAGGCAATTTGCTAGAGGTAAACACATACAAAAGATGATATGGGGAAGCTTGTTGTTGTAATATAAGGATTATGAGATTCGAGGCATATCAATGTATGCATACACTAATAAGTTGTGAGCATCATTAATGGTACCTGTACTTCCTCATAGGATTATTTTTAGGTCCTTAACCCTAGGTAAATACCTCACTCTCCTTACTAGGTTTCAATCCTACTCGAGGATGGTTAAGTTAAGGATTGGTTTAACTCAAAAGGATAAATTTGTTGTTCCTAAGTTATCATTTAGGTTAATCTGGGTTTAAATCAAAGATACATGCTATATAAATTAAACAAGAACTTAAAATCAGAAAATATAATCAATTCAATAGTTGCATATTTTGATTCATTCATACAACAATGTATATCAAGGCATAAGAGAAAACAAATTAATTACAAGATTATTTATTGTTATTGGCCAGGTTATAACACCCTTCAGCCTTTAAGTTCATTGCACTATTCATACACCATTTATATCAAACATATATTCATAATAATTTATGATGTAGTTATAAATCAACATTATCATTACATATTCTATACAACTATTTAGATTGGCATAGCTAATGCGATAATAAAAGATTTTAAGGCATTTCAATAATAAGATTAAACTATTTATTTAATAGAATAATTTATGCAACCATTGATAAGTTCAATTACGTAACTACTTAAGAAAGAATTATCTTCATTCTATACTTCATAAATGAATACTTAAAGATATCATTATGTTATGAATTCATTTGTAATACAACTAGACAATAAGAAAACAACAAGCATTCAACAATAAAATTCAAGCATGGAATCCAATATCATTAAGCAATGAATTTCATTCAAGTTTTAAGACGAGTGGAACCCAAATACAATGTTCCACTTAAGGAAATCTTAAAAAATTCACTATTAGAAGTTGAAGTAATAAGGTAAGCAAGTTCAGCTAATGGGAAGGAAGGTAAAGAAAATAACATATGAACAGCTTAAGTATCATTAAATGGATTAAGGTGATATGATAACTTATTTCTCATTTTTTATTACATTATAGTTTCCTTTAATTCATTTATTGAATCAATAAATAATCTAAGTAAAACATTGTATATGATTATTCTTAAACCATAAGAATTAACTAAATATTGATTCCTTTGTCAATAGTATAA
>JARHVA010008913.1:0-105000 GCA_037957365.1 Torreya grandis | reverse complement strand
CCAGCAGAAGCAGTGCCGCAAGCATGTTTCTTTGCGACACCACTCTTTTCCCAAGAAACATTCTTATGCTCCTCACCATTTCTTGAAGAAATGCCGCACTGCTCGTCCTCCTTCCAAGCAGCCAATTTGCTACATTTACCGCAAACCCAGCCATATTGCTCCCAATTGCTCTTGTAAAAATCCTACGGTGAAAGCCATCTTTTCCTCCAACACAGTAGCGTGGTGGGATATAGTAGATGTTGATAAAGATCTATATCTCCAAGATGATATCTATGAACCTACTCTTGAAGATCTTCCTGATGATGAGTCTAATGATGAAAACGATGCAGCAGCTCTTGAATCACTTGTAGATGAATTAGAGAAACCAATGACAAATATGCAACGTGGTGCAAGACATTATAGACCATGACACCATGACTGGTCTATCTTATCAAATGAAGCAAATGGAGCCTAGTCCAGACACCATCATGAAGTTCCAGAGTGACCAGAGAAACCATGAGGAAGAGGATACTCTAGAGGAGAAAGCACATCTAGAGGGAGACAGCCCTCAATACCACATATACCTCCCACTATGCACAAAATTTAGCATCCTCCTGTGCAATACCTGAGCTCATTTAAGCCTAGTGATTCTTGGATAAAGAACAAGTTCACTAGCCATGAACTGCCAAGAGAAATCAGAGAACCTGTTATAGAACCAGTACTCGAGCCTCAGTGGGATGAACTGTTACCTGAAGAAGAAAATGAATAGGATGAAGTTGGAAGCATGTTCTACTCCAACCAAGATTACTGTCCAAGTGAATGCAATAATCTACAAGAAGAAGAAGCTGAACCAAAACCAGAAGTAGAAGTCTACCCTGAACCAGTAATCGTTCAAGATCTAGGAAGGCAGAAACTGGTATGTACCAGTATTCCCTCCTTAGAACTTCCATAGCCTGTCTATTTAAATCATTTAATTAATGGTAGATTTGCCCAATTCTTTACATTAGAAATAAATGGTAGACTGGTAGATGCCCAAGTAGATACTGGTGCTTCTCTCTCATTTGCTAAACCACAGCTCATCAGTGATTGGAAGACACTAGATGACCACCTAGCTTATAAAAGCATTGATGTTCAGGGGAATAGCTTTACCTATAAAAATTATAAACATCACCAACCCCTTCGCATCCAAAATAAAATCTTCCATGTAGATTTATTTGCCCTTGAGAAGATGCCCATTGATATCCTTCTAGGAGGATCATTCATTGATAGATACTCTCCCTATGGTGCTACTACCAAAAGCATTATGTTCACCATAGACAATGAAAGGCTTAGAATCCCTCACCTAATATATGCCACTGAGCAATTCCCAAGCTCCATGACTCAAAGTCCAGAAATAATCCCAGCTGAAATACAAGAACTAGGAGACCAAATCAAAACTAATATCTGTTTAGATAACCCCCAAAAGTTTTGGTCCAAGTCAATGCCTGAAATGGAATTCAAAATCATTGAAGGCAAGCAGATGAAGATTGGGAAGAAAATCCCAATTCTAGCCCAAGATTACAATGATATGGAACTCCAGATCAAAGAACTGGAGGCAAATGGGTTTATAGAAAAATCTACCTCTCCTTTCTGATGTTATGTCTTTATGGTAAACAAGCACTCTGAGCAGAAACGAGGTAAGAAAAGAATGGTCATTAATTACAAACCATTGAATGCAATCACCCAACCTTTTCCATATCTGATACCTGATAAAAGTTACTTGTTAGAGAAGGTTGCAGACTGTAAATACTTCTCTCAATTCGATTGTAAATTAGGTTTCTACCAGATCAGAATCAAGGAAGCAGACAGAGAAAAGATAGCATTCAGCTGCCCTTTCGGTCACTACCAGTGGACAGTTATGCCTTTCGGCCTCATGAATGCTCCAGCATACTATCAGGCCTACATGGATAAAATCTTTGAAGGCACTTCTCAATTTCTTTGTGTATATATAGATGACATACTAATTTTTAGTAATAGTCTATCTGATCATTTTGTACATCTCTCCAAATTCTATCACTTAGCACAAGATGTAGGCATTGTTCTTTCAGAGACAGATTTAGTTATGTAAAACTGAATGTAACTTTCTCAGCATGATAATTAAAGAATCAAAGTTGTAGGTCTAGCCACATATAAAGGAGAAAGTCCTCAGCTTTCCCGAAAGACTAGATAAGCCAAAGTTGTAAGTATTTTTGGGATTACTAAATTATCTGAATAATTTCTATCCTAACGCTGGTGAAGATAGGTACATACTCCAGACACTTCTCCAGAAAAAGAAAGCTTTCTGTTGTGAAGAACAACATACCGCAGTAGTTCAGAAGATTAAAGCCACAGTAGCCTCTTTACCAGAACTGCATATCCCAAAATCCAACCAGATGAAGGTGTACATTGATGCCTCCAATATAGCATGGGGAGGAGTACTTGTTTGTTTGTATAATAATAAAGAGTTTATATGTGAGTTTTCAAGTGGTGTTTTCAGTCCCGATGTGTTAAAATGGATCTCCTCTGATAAAGAGATCTACGCTATAAAGAAATGTCTTGAGAAGTTTATATTAAAACTTCTTCATTTGCCACATTTTGTAATTGTAACTAATTATACCAGATTCCTCACCTTTAATGAAAAAGATCATGGTAGGAAAGATGGTCATGGAAAATATGTCTTGTGGCAGGCATTTTTCAATTAGTTCAAATTTTCTGTAGAACACATCAAGGGCACTGACAACATAATTTCATATTGGCTCAGTCGAATTCCTCCAGCAACATTGATGCATCAGCCTTCGCCTAGTTTCAATCTCACCAGGATTCTTAATCAAGGGTTTGATTCCTTGAATGTTCTTGTACAAGAATAGATCTTACGAGAAGGCTTGCATCCGTGATATACTAGGATTTCATATGCAGCAGGGCAAGATCTGCAAATGTCTATAGTGGTAACAATCCAAGCCAACCGCCGACAAAATTCAAGAGTCGTCATTATTGAATGACTCAATAGTGAATTTTTGTACCACCAATTCACTGAGCTTCTGAAGCAACCATTATGGACATGGCGCATAAGGATCAAATCTTCCTTTAACGAACATTTATACCCATGGATTGCTCGGCATGGCCCGCACTACATTCACGAAGAAGAAAATCACGATCAAGACACTATCATTCACACAATTATTAGATGATAGCTTCAGTGGGAATCTTATTTCCACTGCACTCCATGACACACTCCATGTGAAGCGGGACCACCCAATTATTGACATTAGCATCTCCAAAGCACTTTCTAGATTAGATGCCTCTTCGATCCTATATCAAAAGATGACCTCATAAACGAAGCAAAAGACATGTTAGGCCCACAACCTTGAATCTTATCTTCACCATCATCATCATGTGGATCCAACACATTAAATAGCATATCACTGTAGACCCACTTTAATGTTGTAAAGCATGATGGGATTGACACCACCTTGCCAGCGAGCAGGTAGGACCACCCAAAATTGCTATAAATAAGCCTCTCCACCTTAGTATGATTATCGAAAGTTTTTTAAGCATTAGAAAATTAGTAGCTTGTAAAAAGAGTATGCTCTTCTCTTGCCCATCTTGACGGATCCTGAGAATCAGAAATTGATACAAGTGTTTGTAATAATTTGTAATATTTGAGTTTGAAGTAATAGTGTGAAGTCATATCCATTCAGCCCCTGCCTACTATCACAAGTTTTCTCCAATCAAAGCTGTAAGCTAAAGGAAGGAATCATCTACTGACGTGAAAAGAGTGGTATCAGAGCCTAGAATCCTAGTTACTGTAAGTTGTGATCATTTTTCAATTTTGTGGATTGATCTTTTAGTTCTCTGCTTTGAAAATTTCTTTGGGAAAGTTTATTGCATCGAGTCTCAGGCCGTTATTCATTTGTCATAGGCCGCTTTATCTCTGCATCCTCTATTTCCCTCACCAAAATTTTTTTGCTTACCAGAACCCAAATCTCCCTGCAATGGAATTCAAAAAAATTCAATCCACCTCTACAATTGAAATTATAAATGAATCTGAGTTCGAAGGAACATACGAACTCCCACCTTTTGTTCCTGATCAACTATCAGACTGTCCTGATATTGATATTACTGAAGAAAACCTTGAAAAAGAAACTAGCCTATATAAACCTTCGGCTATTAAGGCTTCTCGTGTGTATAAGAAATCTGAGTTATTAAAATCCAAATTTGTGTATACTTCTATGTATCTGTCTTTTGTTAAGCCTAAAATCAAGTCCATAGAATTAACCCTTTGTTACAAACCAAAGAAAACCTACCAGACAAATTTACTCTCCTTGTTACCTGAGCAAGAAATCAATTATATCAGGTCACATGAAGATGTAAAATTTGTTCATTTTGGTTTGATCCGAGTACACATAGTAACCTTGATTCCTAGTAATATTAAGCCAGTTATATATCTAGCTTTGTGTGATCACTGCCAAGTTAGCTTTAAACACTCCTGTCAGTTATCCAGCCTTGGCCGCTTAAATAATGATATAAATTGCTTTGAGTTTTATCCCAACCTCTCTGTCGCAGTCTGTGATAAAGGTTGTAAAGAAGTAAAACATGGATCTTTAGATTATTGGGGACTATTCACCTCTTTGTTTGGTTTAGATATGTTTGGTGAGTTTAAATATGCGTCCATCAATATTTTTGTTGTCTACAGCATGATGAACACCAATCAACCCAAAATCCTAGAAAATCTGCCATATGCCAGAAGATTGAGTGGTACTGTTCAACTGCAAAAAGGTCATATTGAGTCAGTTGAAATTCCCTCTAAGTGGAAACTTGACTGGTTAAAGAATGTCTCTCCAAAGATGAAAAGTCAAGCCACAGTCCACCACAGTGATGGCAGAACTATAAATATTTTGCCAAGATCCTTGTCTCTAAATTCTTCTCGCCTATCTCCATCCCGACCATCTATGTCTTCCTCACATAGATCTGTCAAAACCGGTCACATTCTGATCAAAGATGAAGAGGTAAATCCAAGAAATGATTTACCAGGTACTTTCATGAGTCTTTCCAGAGAAGACAGTTTAGAATTCTACACAGAAGATATGACTACTCTCTGCAAAGGAGGAAGATGGCAACTGCCAAAGGGTGTCCATAAGCAACCTACAGAACTATGTAGTAATTTGCAGCTGCATATGATACTCCTTCTAATGAGTTTAAACAGAAAAATTATGTTGCTAGATTTAATTCTCATTTTATTGAAAATTTTGATGATCTGTGTAGAGATGTTCTGTCTATCAAAGACACTCTAGATAAAATATAGCAAAAAGTATCTTCAATAGTTACTAAAATAGATATTCTTGATGATAGTCTTAGTTGGCTTTCCAAAGAAGCCCAGAAAGCAGAATCCTCTGCTCAAAAGCCTCTTTGTTCAGTCTCTTTTGGCTCCACCTTCAAAACTATAAAGAAATTACCTAGTCATACCCTGATGCAAAGAACCCATATACATCTACAGCCTTGGTATTTAAATATCGATGATCTGCTAAATCCTTTGAATGAAATCACCGCCTGGTGTAATACCATGCGTGTTCTCACAATTCAAGCCCATCTAGACCAAGCTGGAAGCACTTGCTTTGCATCCAAATTTTTATGGGGTATTGTTAGCCAATGGTGGTAGTTAATGACTGAAGCTCAACAATATGAGCGTGTACATAATCAACCAGATTCTTTAGCAGCTTTATTTCTTTTGATAATAACTGAGTTTGCCCCTCCAGTTGGCAATAGAGAACAAGAGTCAAAGAAATGGTTATTGAAAATGGAGCTCTATGATTTAAAGCAATTTGATGCCTTTGCAAAACAATTCTGGCAGCTTACATATGACAGTAAAATTTTTGCTTCTACCGAGATCAAGCTTAAATTCTTGCATGCTCTACCCTACAATTTGATCGATAGAGTTATTTCATATATTGATCTAAAAGGACTAACGATCGAAGATCTAGCCCTTTTTGATGTCATTAATTTTGCCAAGCAGCAAGTTATGACTTTAGTCTCTGAGACTAAGTCCATGAAAAAACTCAGCAAGCATCAAGCCTCCCAAATCGCTCCTGTCTTTCCTGAAACAGCCCCTTTTGGTTGCAGACCATTTGTTTAACCTCGTTGCTAGCAGAAGCAACACTGTAAGCATGTTTCTTTGTGACGCCACTCTTTTCCCAGGAAGCATTCTTATGCTCCTCCTCACCATTTCTTGAAGAAATGCCGCACTGCTCGTCCTCCTTCCAAGCAGCCAATTTGCTACATTTGTTGTAAACCTAGCCATATTGCTCCCAATTGCTCCTGTAAAAATCCTATGGTGAAATCCGTCTTTTCCTCCAACACAGTAGCATGGTGGGATATAGTAGATGCTGATGAAGATCTATATCTCCAAGATGATATCTATAAACCTACTCTTGAAGATCTTCCTGATGATGAGTCTGATGATGAAAATTATGCAAGAGCTCTTGAATCACTTGCAGATGAATTAGAGCAACCAATGACAAATATGCAACGTGGTGCAAGACATTATAGACCACGACACCATGACTGGTCTATCTTATCAAATGAAGCAAATGGAGCCTGGTCCAAACACCATCATGAAGTTCCAGAGCGACTAGAGAAACCACAAGGAAGAGGATACTCCAGAGGAGAAAGCACATCTAGAGGGAGACAGCCCTCAATACCACATATACCTCCCACTATGCACAGAATTTAGCATCCTCCTGTGCAATACCCGAGCTCATTTAAGCCCAATGATTCTTGGATAAAGAACAAGTTTACCAGCCATGAACTGCCAAGAGAAATCAGAGAACCTATTATAGAACCAGTGCTCGAGCCTCGGTGGGATGAACTGCTACCTAAAGAAGAAAATGAAGAGGATGAAGTCGGAAGCATGTTCTACTCTGACCAAGATTATTGTCCTGGTGAATGCAGTAATCGCCAAGAAGAAGAAGCTGAACCAGAACCAGAAGTAGAAGTCTACCCTAAACCAGTAATCATCCAGGATCTAGGAAGGCAAAAACTAGTATGTACCAGTATTCCCTCCTTAGAACTTCCATAACCTGTCTATTTAAATCATTTAATTAATGGTAGATTTGACCAATTCTTTACATTAGAAATAAATGGCAGACTGGTAGATGCCCAAGTAGATACTGGTGCTTCTCTTTCATTTTCTAAACCACAGCTCATCAGTGATTAGAAGACACTAGATGACCACCTAGCTTATAAAAGCATTGATGTTCAGGGGAATAGCTTTACCTATAAAAATTATAAACATCAGCAACCCCTTCACATCCAAAATAAAATCTTCCATGCAAATTTCTTTGCCCTTGAGAAGATGCCCATTGATATCCTTCTAGGAGGATCATTCATTGATAGATACTCTCCCTATGGTGCTACTACCAAAAGCATTATGTTCACCTAGATAATGAAAGGCTCAGAATCCCTCACCTAATATATGCCACTGAGCAATTCCTGAGCTCCATGACTCAAAGTCTAGAAATAATCTCGGCTGAAATACAAGAACTAGGAGACCAAATCAAAACTAATATCTGTTTAGATAACCCCCAAAAGTTTTGGTCCAAGTCAATGCCTAAAATGGAAATCAAAATCATTGAAGGCAAGCAGATGAAGATTGGGAAGAAAATCCCAATTTTAGCCCAAGATTACAATGATATGGAACTCCAGATCAAAGAACTGGAGGCAAATGGGTTTATAGAAAAATCTACCTCTCCTTTCTGATGTTATGTCTTTATGGTAAACAAGCACTCTGAGTAGAAACGAGGTAAGAAAAGAATGGCCATTAATTACAGACCATTGAATGCAATCACCCAACCATTTCCATATCTGATACCTGATAAAAGTTACTTGTTAGAGAAGGTTGCAGACTATAAATACTTCTCTCAATTTGATTGTAAATTAGGTTTCTACCAGATCAGAGTCAAGGAAGTAGATAGAGAAAAGACAGCATTTAGCTGCCCTTTCAGTCACTACCAGTGGACAATTATGCCTTTCGGCCTCATGAATGCTCCAGTATACTATCAAGCCTACATGGGTAAAATCTTCAAAGGCACTTCTCAATTTCTTTGTGTATATATAGATGACATACTAATTTTTAGTAATAATCTATCTGATCATTTTGTACATCTCTCCAAATTCTATTAGTTAGCACAAGATGCAGGCATTGTTCTTTTAGAGACAAAGATTCAGTTATGTAAAACTAAATGTAACTTTCTTGACATGATAATTAAAGAATCAAAGTTGCAGATCCAGCCACATATAAAGGAGAAAGTCCTGAGCTTTCCTGAAAGACTAGATAAGCCAAAGTTGTAAGCATTTTTGGGATTACTAAATTAGCTGAATAATTTCTATCCTAACGCTGGTGAAGACAGGTACATACTCCAGACACTTCTCCAGAAAAAGAAAGCTTTCTATTGGGAAGAACAACATACCGCAGCAGTTCAGAAGATTAAAGCCACAGTAGCCTCTTTACCAGAACTGCATATCCCAAAATCCAACCAGATGAAGGTGTACACTGATGCCTCTGATTAGCATGGGGAGGAGTACTTGTTTGGTTGTATAATAATAAAGAGTTTGTATGTGAGTTTTCAAGTGGTGTTTTTAGCCCCGATGTGCTAAAATGGATCTCCTCTGATAAAGAGATCTACGCTGTAAAGAAATGTCTTGAGAATTTTATATTAAAACTTCTTCATTTGCCACATTTTGTAATTGTAACCGATTGTACCAGATTCCTGACCTTTAATGAAAAAGATCATGGCAGGAAAGATGGTGGTGGAAAATATGTCCGATGGCAGGCATTTTTCAATCAGTTCAAATTTTCTATAGAACACATTAAGGGAACTGACAACGTAATTGTAGATTGGCTCAGTCGAAATCCTCCAGCAACATTGATGCATCAGCCTGCGCCTGGTTTCAATCTCACCAGGATTCTTAATCAAGGGTTTGATTCCTTAAACGTTCTTGTACAAGAATAGATCTTACGAGAAGGCTTGCATCTGTGATATACCAAGATTTCATATGTAGCAGGGCAAGACCTATAAATGTCTATAGCGGTTACAATCCAAGCCAACCACCAACAAAATTTGGGAGTCATCATTATTAAATGACTCAATAGTGAATTTATGTACCACCAATTCACTAAGATTCTAAAGTGACCATTATGGGCATGGCGCATAAGGATCAGATCTTCCTTTAACGAACATCTATACCAATGGATTGCTCAGCATGGCCCGCACCGCATTCACAAAGAAGAAAATCACAATCAAGACACTGTCATTCACATAATTATTAGATGACAGCTTGAGTGGGAATCTTATTTCCACTGCACTCCACGACACACTCCATGTGAAGCGGGACCACCTAATTGTCGACATTGGCATCTCCAAAGCACTTTCCAGATCAGATGCCTCTTCGATCTTATATCAGAAGATGACCTCGTAAATGAAGCGAAAGACATGTTGGGCCCACAACCTTGAATCTTATCTTCACCATCATCATCATGTGGATCTAATGCATCAAATAGCATATCACTGTAGACCCACTTTAATGCTGTAAAGCATGATGGGATTGACACCGCCTTGCCAGCGAGCAGGCAGGACTGCCCAAAATTGCTATAAAATAGCCTCTCCACCTTAGTATGATTATCAAAAGTTTTCTAAGCATTAGAAAATTAGTATCTTGTAAAAAGAGTATGCTCTTCTCTTGCTTGTCTTAATGGATCCTGAGAATCAGAAATTGATACAAGTGTTTGTAATAGTTTGTAATATTTGAGTTTGAAGTAATAGTGTGAAGTCGTATCCATTCAGCCCCTGCCTACTATCGCAAGTTTTCTCCAATCAAAGCTGTAAGCTAAAGGAAGGAAGGAATCATCTACTGACATGAAAATAAAGTGGTTAGGGTAAGAATGAATGGTAACAAAGGTTCCCAGGGGGTGTGTTAGGTTTAGGTGGGTTAGTTAGGTTTGGGTACAAAATTGAATAGGTTGATAATTATAATGGAGAATAAGGAAGATTTGAAGACCCATGATAATCAAGGATGGATTTGTGCATAAGAAAATGGTTATAATTGATAAGACATTTAATGAAAAATAAAAATAAATAATGACTCATACTAATATTGGTAAAGTATAAAAGCAATCAATAACACAAGGACCATAGCCAAAAAATATAATGACCAAATCAAAGTGTTCTAAGGATAAATAAAATAATAATTATACCTATCAGACATGTTGATGTGCTTAGAATTCATTATTTCTTGGATTATATCCTCTATCACCTGGTTAGCTCATAGACAAAACCTACAACCATTGAAAATGACATCAATCACATTAAATCATTAATTAGTAATCAATATAGATTTATAAAATCATCATTAATAGTAATGATTCCATTAAATAATTAATCATAGAATTAAGTATGTAGCTAACACTACTGTAATAAATACCATAGATAATCCAACTAAAAAACAACTGATAACTAGTCTAACAATCATAATATTAATGTCATAACAACAAAATATATATAGTGAAAATATGGGATCATAATATCCTCCCTATTTTGGAAGGGATTCACCCCAGTGATTTAATCAAAAATTCATACATAATGTTGTGTGAAAATATGAGCATCTTCCCAAGTTATGCTCCTTTCACTAATAAGATCCCATTGTACCAAAACCTATTGTATATCCCTGTTACACAGCTTAATGATGTGATGGTCTAAGATTCTCACTAGTTCTAACTGTTTCTTTTTCTCTTTTGTGACATATAAATGAGGTCAATCCAAAACATGAGATGAATCAAATATATATTTTCTTAATAATGCAACATAAAAAATAGTGTGAATCCTTGAAAGAGGAGGAAGTATCAACCAATAAGCAATGGGGATAATATTTTCCACTATGTCTAAAAGCCCAAAAAATATGGTGCTAACTTGGAAGCCTTGCTAAATTTAATAGAAATTTTCTACGGTATAATGCACAAAAAAACTATCTCCCATGTTGAATTCATGTGGGATTCTCTTAAGATCTACATAGCTCTTTTGCCTATCAGAAGCTCTTTTTAAATTGTACCTTATTATTTCCATCTACCTATCATATTCCATCAATAAATTAGGTCCATTAATTTCCCTATTTTCTAAGTTTTCCCAAGCAATAGGTGTTCTGCACTTACATCCATATAAACTTCAAATGGTGCCATTTTAATAGATAAATGGTAGGAATTATTATATGCAAATTTAACCATATGAAGATAATCCTCCCATTTTATGTTTTGATCCATTATATGCATGCACAACATATCTTCAACCACTTAGTTGAGCCATTTCATTTGTCTATCCATTTTTGGATGATATGAAGAGCTAAAATTCATCTTTATTATAAAGGTTGTAGTTAAAGTATGTCAAAACCTTGAAGTAAATAATTTGTCCCAATATAATATGATCACTTTAGGTATACCATGGAGTCTTACTACTTCCTTCACAAAAATTTATGTGAATACGAACTATTTAATTCCCAACAATAAATTGGTCAACTTTAGTTGTTTTATCAATCACTACTAGGATTATATCATGTTTATTGAATGATTTAGGTATCCATACAATAAAATAAAGTGATACTATAACCTATTTATCTTTTATAATATCATGAGGGTATAGTAATTCTCAACTTTGACCCACTGGAATTCTAAGTATTTCTCTACAAATTTAATGATATCATGCTTCATTACAGGCCAAAAATAGAGATTTTTCAGCTCATGCATCATTTTTTAACTCCTAAATGAGCATAATAAGGTGTTGTATGCACTTCATTAAGTACAAAATTTCTTAAGTCACCTATATTAAGAGCATAAATCTACCTTTATGCCTTATTAGGCCATCTATTATAATAGAAAAATTAGTAAATCTTTTTACTATAGGCTCATTAGCCAAACCTGATCTTACATCATGGAAGAATACATTATAAAGTTGTTATTTTAAAATTACACTTCTAAAATTTCCTTGTAGCATCGACAAGGAAGCAAGGTATTTGTGTCTATAGAGGGCATCATCCACAAAGTTCTCCTTACCTTTGACATATGATAAAATGGTGTTAAAATTTATAAAAAATTATAGCCACCTATACTGACATGCATTTAAATATTATTAAGATAACAAATACTTAAGATATTGATGATTAGATTTTACTTAGAAAGGTTTTCCCAGTAGGAAATGTTTCCAATTTTTAAGTTCATGAACAATGGCAACAAGATCCATGTCATGTATAGGATTTTTTTTTCATGTTATGTCAACTTTCATGACTCATAAGCCACAACCTTCCTATCTTGAGTCAAGATACCTCCATATCCTTATTTGGAAGCATCATCCCAATCTTTAAAGTTACCATTTGGGTCTAAGATGATCAAAATAAGAGCTATTTTAAGAAGCCCTTTCAACTTAATAAATACTTCCTCACACTGAGGAGTCCATATGAATTATTTTTGTTTACACTGTAAGGAAGTGATGTGATAGGCCACACTAGAAAAAATTTCAACAAATCACTAATAATAACCAACCAAACCTATGAAGCTTCACACTTCATGCACATTGGAAGGAGTAGGCCAATCTTGGATATCTTTGATCTTGGTGAGGTAAACAACAATGCTATTTTATAAATAATATGTCCTAAGTAATGAATTTTAGATTCATATAATGCACATTTGAATATTTTTTCATAAATCTTATGATGTCTTAGTCTTTTCAAGATTAAATAAAGGTGTTGCTCATGTTTAGCCTCATCTTTGGAATAAATTAGAATAATGTCAAGGAAAACTAGTAAAAACTCATCCAAGAAATCTCTAAATATGATGTTCATAAGGTTCATGAAAACTACATGTGCATTGGTTAAACTAAAAGGTAGAACCATGAACACATAGTGTCCATATCAAGTTCTAAAGGAAATTTTATAAATTTCCTCTTCCTTGATGCACAATTGATGGTGACTAGATCTCAAGTCAATCTTAGAAAAGACTGTAAGACCCTTCATTTGGTCAAAAAGGTCATCAATTCTAGGCAAAGAATAGTGGTTTTTATTGTTAACTTATTCAACATGCAGTAATAAATGCAAATCCTTAGAGTACCATCCTTCTTCATAAATAATAATAGAGCACCTAAAGGAGACACACTTGGCCATATGCTTCTACTATCTAAGAGTTATTATAGCTAAAATTTCAATTTTTGTAGGTTAGCTACATTGATATGGCAAGGTGCCTTAGATATAGGGGTAGATCTAGGTATGATGTCAATAGAGAAATCAAATTCTCTCTTGGGTGGTAACCCAGGTAGCTTTTCAAGAAAAACATCCATAAACTCTTTTAGAATAGGAAAATATTCATGCTCTATCTCTTTTTCATTGGATATTTCTTACATTTGGATTGCATAGAGCTTGTAACCCTTCCTAATAATTCTTTTTAGTACAAGGCTGAAAGTGTTTTATGTCTTGTGGACCCTTGCATGCCTTACAATTCTATAATTTGGCCAATGTCATTAGTGCATTGGACTATTTTATCCACATAATCAAGCATGGCCTAATGTTTATGCAGCCAATCCATCCTAAGAATGAGATCATAGGACCCTAAAAGCATGATAAAAAGATTTACCTTGGTATTTAAAAAACCAAGATCTAATTCTACTTGTTCCAAGCACTCAAGAATAGGCACTTCCTTGCTATTACCAAATTCAAACTCCCAACCTTCTCTTATCAAAATGGGTTTATTATTACATTATTTAGTATTAAAAGGAGAAATAAAACAATCTATTACACCAGAATCAATCAAGATAGTTAAAGGAAAACCATTAATTGTACCTTGGGTCTTAATTTGATTAGCCTACAAGTTAAGATTATGATTATCAATAGAAACATATACTCTATGATTTATTATTTACCCTGATTTTAATTTAGAGTAGTCCTTTTTATAGTGGTTGTTGCCACATTCCTAGCATTTAATTAGTCTATAAAATGCTATTGGAATAGTGTTAACACCTGTGGTAGATCCACATGGGTTATTTTTGATGTTTTTCCTTCTTGTAATAACCAAATTTGGAAGATTCATGGGACTTGAAATTACTATTGTGATTAGAAAATTTGATAAAAAAATTTATTGCCTCTTGAAAATCTATGATTAAGATCAAATTTTTTGATGATCTTGTTCATGAGAGAAAGGTTCTTAGCTTTAGATTGTTGCCTACTTGACTTGAATTCTTGTCTTGCCTTTTGGTGAGACTTTTCTTTCTCCTCAATTGTGTATGTTGATTTTATGGCTATAGCAAAAGTTTTTGGATTTTTCATGTTAAAATCATGCATCAAAATCTCATTAAGCCCAAGTTGAACTTAGTAATCTTAGTTTATTTGTCATGCATATAGTTCACAATATGTAGCAATTTCAAAAACTTATTCTCATATTTAGTAATAGACATGTTCTCTTATTTTAAGAGCTAAAAATAAGTAATTTTTTAATCCTTATAATTTGCTTTAGGTACCTTTTATAGAACTAATTCTCAGAAATAGACCATGATAGGTTCAAAGTTTGATGCCCTTCAAGAGCACAAAGGTGGTTCCACCATTATGTTATAGGTCTTACTAGTTGATAGGTTGTTACTTTGGATTTCACATTAGAAGCCATATTTTTCAAATTGAAGTACTTTTGCAAGTGTACCAACCAAGCATCAACTTCATCACTTGATTCTTCACCCAAAAAAGTAGGTGGTGGAAGCTTCTTCAACTCTTTAATGATTGGGTCAATGATGGTCAAAAGCATTTCTTGAATAATAGATCCTTCCACTTATCCCATTTCCAACCTATGTACTTCCTCTTAGGATATTCCCTTAAAATTGTTCAATATTTATTCTTAGTTATCAATCTTTCCTTACAAAATATTAATGGATATCAAGATTCCACTAAGGACTTCCTCATGCTTATCAATTGGAATCCCACCAAATATTTCAACATTGGGTACCTTGGTATCATTATTAGCAGTATTCATAGGTAGTTCTTTTAGGTTGTGAATGGGGATGTAGCCTCGATGACCCCTTCCACATCCTCAACCTCTACCCCTAGTTAGGTTGACATTTAGAGTATTTATGCAGATGTTACCTCTATTTGATCACATTCTAACCATCTTGATAAATCACAAGTGATAACTTAGAATATTATAATTTTCTTAACAAAAAACATTCATTCTTAGTCGAATAGTCATATTGCTGAAGCTACTACAGCTCTATATACTATTAGACTAGCTGTTGAATTGGGATTTTCCAAATTATGGTTGGAAGGTGAATCGTTGAACATTGAAACATCCTAAATAACAAAAACTCAAGTTCATGGTCTATTAAGGCTAAGGTGATGGAAATTAAAGCTATAATTCTAAAGTTTGAAAAAGTGACCATATCTCACACATATAGAGAAGCTAATGGAGTTACTGACTAGATAGCTAATCATGCTATCCAAACAGGGCAAAAGGTGAGATGGCATGATGCACTAAACAAGAATGTTGATCTCAAAGCACTTATCATTTATGATGCCATTCATTCTAAAGAGGGTAAGATCTACCAGGATTAGTAAATTAATGATTCAGAGGAGTGGACTTAAGGTGGATCAATTACATTCATTAAACAGGTACATTCATGAGAACGCAACATGGAATTCACATGTGCCAGCATATTGGCAACTTCCAGTTCTTGTAAAAAATAATTGGGTCTATTGTTCTGCTCACAGTGTATGGGTGTTATTGGAATATTGTTGTGCAAAATGAAGGGTGAACTGAGGAAGTAAGAGCCAAAAATTGTGAAGAATGGAACGACAGAAAGGATGTTTGGAAGATTCTTTAGAAAGGGAGAGTGGTAAGCTATATGGAGTGACTGCATGGATTTAAACCCCATATTACGATGGCATTCTTCAAAAATTGGGTCAATGATAGAGTAACCCTCCATGGTATTACTATGAAGATCACAGAGGAATTCATTGCAAAAGTTACAGGGCTCCCCACGGATGGCATTAAATTCTCTAAGCAGACTAGTATTTCAAATGTTGCTTATAAAATATTCTTGAAAACAGATGCAAAAGAGAAGCAATTGGAAAAGAGTGGAGATTTCTTCGACTTGGAGCAGATAAAAGGAATCTGGAGAGACGTTCTTTCCTACATTCATGAGTATTTCATCCTAGATGGTAGAAGCAAAAGAGTTCATCAATTTCATTTTGTCTTTCTTAATCATTTTAGGCATAAAGACATAATCTCCTTCCCTTTCTATTTGCATTTTTTGATGCTTCAAAGTTTGTTTGCTCATAGAAAGAAGGAAACTCAACCAATTTTGCATGAAGGAATAATTCTTATTATAGAGGGCTACTGCAAAATTAATGCTATAATTTCGAATCCTTATTCTAAAAAAATAAGGATGCACAGGGTAAGAAGAATGGAAAGGTGAAGGGGAAAGAAAAAGAAAAACCTAGACCCTCCAGTCTTAAAAAATAGAATGTTGAAGAGGAATCTGAGTGGGAAAGTTGAAAAAGTTCTGAGAAGAATGTTGTTGAGGAAGAAGGGATGGAAACTGGGGATTTGAGTTCAAATTTGGAAGAGTATCAGGAAGATGAAGACAAAATCAAGAAAGAAAATGAAGGGGAAAAAATAGAGGGTAATGCAGAACAGAATAATTTTAATCATGAAGACAAACAGAATGTGGTGGGGGGAAGTGTTAAAGAAACTAATAATTTAATTGATGATTTAGCTTTGATAAGAGAAAAGGAACATTTGGTTCTACTTTCCAATCTTGCCATGGAGATTGGAGAAAAAGAAAAGGATGAGCATAAGCATAAAGACCCTACAGAGACAAAAGAGGAGAAAATGATGGAAAGGGAGAATCAAATTGAAAAGGATGAGTCCTTTCCATAAGAGAATTCAAATGAAAGGTGTGATGCTTGCTAGAGGGATAATAAGATCTCCTTCATGAATTCGGACAAATTCAAAGTGGATGCAATTTTCCAAGTTGATTCATGGATGCATAAGGAAATGATAGAGCTGAAAAAGAAAGTTGAAATAATGCAACATAACCAAGAAGCTGATAGGATTAAAATCAATAATTTGGAGAAGCAAATGAGTGATATTCCAATTAAGCTTAAGGAATATGAGAATAATTTGAGAAGGCTCATTAAGGAAAGTAGAATGAAAATGGAGGAGGTTACTTCTAGCATATGTGTGGTAGCAACTAACCTTGGAAAATGAGCTAATGAAGAAATAAAATCTCTGGAGGGGCCTAGTAAGAGGACCAGGTAGAGCTCAATAAAGAAAGCATAGCAAGAAGCTACTACTTCAGCTACAATATCCATACAAGATATAGCAATGGTTGGAAATCAGACTGTGAAGATGATCTTGGAACTAGAAGACTAAGGTCCTCTTTGTTGTTTTTGTTTTTTGTTCTGGTCCTATCTGCTAGATATTTTAACTGGTTCTGAAAGTTGGATCTTTATTTTATAAACTTTTTTTGAGTTTCCAGGTCTATGTAAAACCTGTGATCTTTCTTAAGGTTATAGGCTGTGGTTTCAGGTCCCTGTAAAACCTAATTTTGATACTATTTTACAGTTTGTTTTAGGTTTGTTATTCCTGTTGGGCATCATCGTATCTTCTTTCTATCTTTGTTAAAGGGTTTCAGGGTCCCTTCAAAACTTTCTTTTACCTTAATCTAAAACATTCATTCTTAGAGTTTTCTAGAGCAAAAAATGCTCTAATACCAAATGAAACAACCCTAAAATGTTTTTTTTTTAAATCATATATAAGAGTATGTTTTAGACACATGTTAGGCCCTCTTACAATTATTGCTAATTTAACTCACTACATGCATATGCAAGTGGAACTGAAGGAGGGGAACTGAGGCAATTCACTAGATGTAACCACATATAAAAGGTGTTATGGGGAAGATTTTTGTTGTAGTAGAAGTATTATTTATGGGATTTGGGGTGTATTAGTGTATGCATATATTGATAAATCTTGAGTTCCATAAGTGGCACTCTTACTTCCTCATAGGACCATTTCTAGGTCCTTAAACCTAGGTAAATATCTCACTCTCTTCAGCAGGGTTCAGTCCTACTTGAGGATGGTTATGTTAAGGATCAGTTTAATCAGGAAGGATAAATTTATTATTCCTAATTTATCATTCAGGTTAATCATAGATTTATATTAAATATAAATGATATATAAATTAAACAAGCACTTAAAATTAGCAAACCAAATCAATTCAACACTTACATATTTTAATTCATTCATACAATAATTTATATCAAGGTATAAGAGAAAATAGATTAATTACAAGATTCTTTAGTGCTACTGGTTGGGTTATAACACCCTTCATACTTTAATTTCATTACACTATTCATACACCATCTATATCAAATGTGGATTTTCATAACAATTTATGATGTAGTTATAACTCAACATTGTTATTCCATAGTCTATATAGTTATTTAGCTTGGCATAGCCAATGCGATAATAAAAGAGTTTAAGGTATTTCAATAATTAAGACTAAACTATTTATTTAAAATAATAATTTTTGTATCCATTGATAAGTTCAATTAGTTAACTACTTAATAAATAATTCTCTTCATTCCATATTCCATAAATAAATATTTAAATATATCATTATGTTACGAATTCATTTGTAATTAAACTAGATAGCAAGAAAACAACAAGCACTCAACAATATAATTCAAGCATAGAATCTAACATCATTAAGCAATGAAGTTCATTCAATTTTTAAGATGAGTGGAACCCAAATAAAATGTTCCACTTAAGAAATTCTTATAAATTTTACTATTGGCATCTGAAGCAACAAGGTAATTAATTTCATCTAATGGAAAGGAAGGTAAATAAAATAGCGTATGTACATTTTAAGTAACATTGAATGGATTAAGGTGATATGATAACTTATCTATCATTTTTTTTAGATTATAGTTTCCTTTAATTCATTTACTGAATCAATAAATAAGCTAATTAAAACATTGTACATGATCATTCTTAAAGCATAAGAATTCACCAAATATTAATTCTTTTATCAATTAATACAAGTATTCACTTATTAAACTTGGATTTCATAATTCAACATACATAATGTAAGAATTAATATTTTATAATTGTAAATGGAATACATACCTTACACATAGCCAAAATATGTCTAAAGTGCATGATAAAAGGGAGCATTTTTTTAATTTTCTCATAGCCTAGCTATAATGTTTATTGTTTAAAGGGTTAATAGGACCATATACCTCTATGTACATATGAATAAGAGTAACATAACCAAACACTAATTCAGCTAATGCAATTTAATACGTAACTTCTATCTAAATTCCCATATAAATTATTCACTCTGAATTAAACAAACTATAGAATTAATGAACCTATGTAAAGCATCTATATATATGTTTTATTAAAGTGGAAAACTAAAATAAATATTAATTTTTTTAATAAAATAATTCATATATGATTTTTTTTCTTCTATTTAAAATAGATTTCTAGAATTAAATCTAATGTGAAAATGTTCAAGTAATTTCCAAGTGAATATTCATGGGTTAATTCAATTGACATCAAAAAATTAATAGGGTAACGAATCTTCTTAAAGATATTCATATTTATCAAACTAATAAACTAAGATGTAATTAATCTCATAAGAAAGCGTTATGTCATTGAAGGATTAATATAACAATGAACAAGTATATAGGAATTGATTGCATTACATAGCTAAGTCTAATTTAAGGATTATTAAATCAATGTAGGATTAGTATGACATGTATAACTAGTAGTATGCCCAATCAATTCCATTTTATTATGATCTTAAAGAATAAAGGATTGACTCAATAATTAAATAATATAAGGTACATGTATAATAGCTTCAACCAGTAATTAATTTTACTCTTCAATAATCCATTTCCCTAATCTATTCATAACATCCGTTAGCAACCAAAAAATTTACTATAACTATTAAATTAAAATATATAATCAATACTATCTATACATGTTAATAATTAATCAAATAATTAAAGGTACTTTTTACCATTTTCCATACAAATTCATTTAATCATGAGATCAAAGCTGATCCAGGTGAACCCACCCAACCAACCCTATAAGCCCAACCATCAGTGGCCCTCACCACCCCAACCATTAATAGGATGGTGGTTACAGTAAATAGGAACATGGATGAATTCTAAGCACATCAATCTCTAAGCAAGATACATATCAAACAAAAAGACACAATAAACATAATCAAATCATTTCAAGGTGAGATAGGAATAGTTAAAACATCTAACTATAGTTAAGAGTGGGTATGATTAACTTAGGCCATCAAATGATATAGAATGGATTAATTCTAATACATTATATATCATTCAAAATTATCCTACTTGGAACCCTATCCAATATCATGACCAACCTTACCCATCCAAACCCACAATATCTACTAATAAATATTCAGGTCTAGTCCAAGAATGAAAATCCACATGTTCCAACAAGTAAACTAACTAGAATGAAACCAAATAAAATAATGACACAAGAAAAATATTTCTCAATCCATAATTATGAATCTAACATAATAGAAAACAAATAATTATACCTCGATATGTCACAGGCCAAAGAACTTAAAATGACTAAGTCAAAGTAGAAACAAAATAATATAATTATATTATTATTATAACTCATGGGCATCATTATGTAGTCATGAAACAGAGTGAAATATTGAAGTGTAAAGCAAGATCAACACAATCAATAAATTGACATAAACATGATTATAAAATGAATGCTTTTTAATTGAGCTAATAGCAAGTACAATTGAAATGATTAAAACCTAATAAAGTCAATACCTAATCAATCTAAATACCAAGGTCAAAATTAAATATTATAGTGAAACACATAAATTCTAAATGAATAACCCAAACATGATAAGGTTAACACAATCACATAAACCCTAAAGCCATATATATATATATATATATATATATATATATATATATATATATATATATATATATATGTCAATATAATTAAACTTCTGTATAGTTTGATGAAGAAACCTTAACATAGTTGACCATGACACAATCACTCATTAAAGATAATTCTACCATGAACTCCAAATGAACTATGATCATAAAAAAGTGACAAGGTTCTATTGGATTCAAATAAAACAACAACAATACAATAGTTCATCACTTATATAACCCAAAATCCAAAAATCAAGGTCACATCTTACCCAATAGTTGAATGAAAATAACATAACCTTTTTCCAATAACAAGGTTTATGAATGAGTAGTGATAAAATTAAGTGATACATCAATTTCAACATAAAATATAATCATAAAGATCAAGATCCTAATAGATATATGTAAACACAACTTGGATTCGGTATAAACATAGTATGACAAAAAAAGTAATAATATAGTCAAAACCTAATAATAATGCCCAAACCTAATATATCCATAAGTTTCCAATCGAATAATGAGAAATGTTACTAGAATGTAAATATCTTAGGGAGATTCAATAACACATTCTATAAAACTCATGTGGCCTTTTAAGTCATGAAATATAAAAATGGGTTCACCTGAATGGAAACATCAATCAAATGAACTCAGTAAAAACCACATGACTAACATATTTTCTCAAAACAACATAGTCAAAACTTAAATGAGTGTGGATATCATTATTAACAGTTGTATATGTTTTAGATACAGACATAGTCATTATAAATTGACACAATCATTATTAAATAAAAGTAGACAATAATGTCATTGATTCAATGCATTTACCTTTATATAGAAAATGCAACTTTATTTAAATGATCGTGGTTACCCTTTTTAAAACAACATAGTCATAAAAAATGAACACATATTCATTATATCTAAAAACATAGATATTGCCAACCTTCATAACATTCAACCATTATAAGTAAAATATAGTCATCATTTACAACATGTAAGAAACACACAAAATATTTACCACTTATATGCATGAGAACATAGTCCAGAAAATAATAAGACAATTGCATGTAGATAAGGGTTAGAACTAGGCACCACACACACACACACACACACACAAACAATATATGATATATGATATGATATTAGTTTATTAAGAGTGGATTTAGGCTAAGTTTCATAAGTATTATATTCAATTAATTTTTTTTACTCATTTAATGTGTGTGTGTGTGTGTGTGTGTGTGTGTGTGTGTGTGTGTGTGTGTGTGTGTGTGTGTGTGTGTGTGTGTGTGTGTGTGTGTGTGTGTGTGTGTGTGTGGGCGCGCGCGCGCGCACGCATGTGCACTTGTGTGTAAAGGGTAAAACTAGGTTTATAAAAGGGTTCAAACCATTTTATATAAATATTAATAGATTTGACAATGAAAACTAATAATACAAATACATGATAAGGATACATAATATCCAAAACAAATCATAACTATCAAATAACTAATTAAACACAAAGCCTTCTAAAAAGAGCGCAAAAATAATAAAAACATACTAAACTTAATATTTCTTGTGTTATATTTTACTATTTGGATGGAAATCATCTTCTTTTAGATATGCAATATTGTAAACATCTTTTTTTTTTAAATTAAACTTCTAAAATAGTATCTTGGAGTTTCAATGATTTCTAATTGTTCTTCTACTAAATGTTTTCTATCTCCAAGATACTCATAGTTTTTAATAGTGATTGCAAGAAAAAAATAAGGATAAATTTTAATTTAGTTTGTGGGCTCCTTAGTTAACACTCTGTAGAAGGAATTATCCTATACTAACATGACTAGTAACCTTGATATGGTTATTCCTTCTTTTGCATTGTTTTTTCATTAAGAACACTAAGAATTTCCCTAATGTTTATTAGCTCATTGTTGGTTTCTTATTTTGAAACTCTACTAACATTGTCATTTTGTAATTTCATATTTAGGTGACTTATTTTATAACATATATGAACCATGTTTAAACATTCTCATAATCAATCAATTGAATCCAATTACCCTCACTTGGTTAAAGAGTTACACTTTATCGGCCTGGACAATAACATTCATCAAAACCACTATTCTATATTTACTCATGTTGATTAAATTTCTAAAATTATCTTATATTTACACATAAATGTATAGGTATTATCTAATTGCATCCCCTATTTTTTTTTAATATTCATTCTCCCTATCACTTTATAGGAAGAGCATAAATATTGACCCAAATAAATATGTATATGTTTTCAGTATGGGGATTAAAACCTTTTGATCATGTTTAACAAAATAATGAGAGAGATAGAGATGAATAAGAAATAAAAATGTCAATAAGATTATAATTTAAACAAGTAATTCATATGCAAAAATTATTAGTAACAACATTGAAATAATAAGGGTTGTACCAAAATTAGGTCTCTGCATATTCCTATATAGTTACTTGGGTGTGGATTATCCATTAATTATGGAAGGGGTGGAAAATGTGTATTGAAAAAGGATGTAATTTTGTGAAATAACTCCACTAAATAAATATTCAATAGATAGAAATGAAAATTTGAATTTGGAGAGGATAAAAAAACTAGAGTGATAAATTGGAGAAAATAGGGAAACATACAGAGGATATATAATAGAGGTGAACATGTATTGGGCCTTAGGCTGATAGAATAACAAACACAAGGTGAAATGTGGAGAGATTAGTCTAGAAAACTAAGGAACTAAGGTAGAGGTTAGTTATTCTCAGGTTATTAAGCAACAAAATGGAGAACCAAGGATGTTATAAGGTGATCTTATGAAATTCAATAGATCAAATACCAAAAAATAGGTATTTCTAGGGTGTTTTTATATCATAATTTATATGAAGATCCAAAAAATAGGTCATAACTAAAATTGACTATGCTAAAGGGTGAACCAATATTCAAGGATGGCGAAAATAAAGCCTTAAGAGAGAATAAAGATGATGTAATTTCAACAAAAAAAATCTAAATTTTAGATGATGGTTTTTAGCTACATCTATATTATTTTGAGGATAAATAACAATCTACTAGATCAAATCAATATTGATAAATTTAAAGGAGGTAATAAATGAATTTAGGAATCTCTAGACTCATAAATATTTCTAAGTCACTTTCTAACCAAAGAACTTCTTTATAGTAACATTTTTTAATTATAAATTAGAAACTTTAGTTTGGATTATAGATATACCTAGTTCATTGGACAAAGGGTTTTATTCGTTAAACATGATCAAAAGGTTTTAATCCCCATACTGAAAGCATATACATATTTATTTGGGTCAATATTTATGCTCTTCCTATAAAGTGATAGGGAGAATGAATATTAAAAAAAAATAGGGGATGTAATTAGATAATACCTATACATTTATGTGTAAATATAAGATAATTTGAGAAATTTAATCAACATGAGTAAATATAGAATAGTGGTTTTGATGAATGTTATTGTCCAGGCCGATAAAGTGTAACTCTTTAACCAAGTGAGGGTAATTGGATTCAATTGATTGATTATGAGAATGTTTAAACATGGTTCATATATGTTATAAAATAAGTCACCTAAATATGAAATTACAAAATGACAATGTTAGTAGAGTTTCAAAATAAGAAACCAAAAATGAGCTAATAAACATTAGGGAAATTCTTAGTGTTCTTAATGAAAAAACAATGCAAAAGAAGGAATAACCATATCAAGGTTACTAGTCATGTTAGTATAGGATAATTCCTTCTACAGAGTGTTAACTAAGGAGCCCACAAACTAAATTAACATTTATCCTTATTTTTTTCTTGCAATCACTATTAAAAACTATGAGTATCTTGGAGATAGAAAACATTTAGTAGAAGAACAATTAGAAATCATTGAAACTCCAAGATACTATTTTAGAAGTTTAATTTTTTTTTAAAAAGATGTTTACAATATTGCATATCTAAAAGAAGATGATTTCCATCCAAATAGTAAAATATAACACAAGAAATATGAAGTTTAATATGTTTTTATTATTTTTGTGCTCTTTTTAGAAGGCTTTGTGTTTAATTAGTTATTTGATAGTTATGATTTGTTTTGGATATTATGTATCCTTATCATGTATTTGTATTATTAGTTTTCATTGTCAAATCTATTAATATTTATATAAAATGGTTTGAACCCTTTTATAAACCTAGTTTTACCCTTTACACAGACGTGCACATGTGCACACACACACACACACACACACACACACACACACACACACACACACACACACACACACACACACACACACACACACACACACACACACACACACACACACACACACACACACACACACACACACACACACACACACACACACACACACATTAAATGAGTAAAAAAAATTAATTGAATATAATACTTATGAAACTTATCCTAAATCCACTCTTAATATACTAATATCATATCATATATCTTCCAAAAGGATGTCCTATTGTATCCTTAAGAAAAAAATTAAGTTTAAGTAGAGAATAATTGAATAACTAAATGATAAAGAGTATAATAAAGGTAATTTTAATGAAAGACCTAAATTTTTTAGTTAAATTTGAAATAAAGGACCTTACTTGGAACAAAAATACAAAAAATATAGTATGGTAATTTGAGTTCATCAAGGATCTTGTTTCCTTAAAAAATAATAAATTTGTGTTTATTTCATTCTAGGAGAAGGTAATAATACTTTATGTGTGTGTATAAAATGGAAGAAGGGTTATGTATTAAGACTAAATGGAGTCTTGTATACATGATTTATAATTCCTAATAATATTAAAGGGTTTATGGTATAAGTACCATGATTCAAGTGATATAATTTAAATGATGGAGTGAGGATAAATAGAAGAAAGATAGCATCCAAAGGTCATGGGAGATGGAATCATATTTAGTTAGTTTTTTTATACAAGTTATAATAGTAAAATAAAATATGATGTAATTAGGTAGGATGATAATCAACATACCAATCATCAAAGTGATCTCAAATACATGGTAAAAAATGAGATGTTTTGGTGAGAAATACACAACCCTTGAATATGGGGATTTCATGACCTTTTGGAAAAAATACAATTAATCACTATTAAATGATGTGTAGCTACATAATGTAATGTAATTATCCTATGTGATTATTCATTAGTATTACCAAAAAATAATTACATTCCAAAATTAGAGCATACCCAAAAAAGGTAGCTCACACCATCTAAATAATCTACCCTAGATTTTTGACATCTTATAGAATCCTTCCTAATTCAATGCTTCACTTAATTGGCACATCTCAAGGTAGTACACAATACTAGGTAAATATGTAGGTTTATAAAAAAAACCAACCTACACCCCACAATTTCAACATTGGCACCATCTCCTTATACATATATTAGTTTGATTAGAATCCCAAAGTTGGAGTAAAGAACCAAATAAATATTGTGTGTATGCATACTTATGTACACTATTTAAAAACAAAATGCATCCTTATTACCTCTTATTGTAATTATATATAGCTACATATTATTTTGGATTATAGATGAAAAAATCATGATAATATCCTCCTATTTAAAAGGCATGTGATTCACTTATGTGTGGATGGACATGAACAATTAGGATAGATGGAAATTTCTAAAATTTTATATCATATGCCTTAATGTGTGTGTGTGTGTGTGTGTGTGTGTGTGTGTGTGTGTGTGTGTGTGTGTGTATGTCTATATATATATATATATATATATATATATATATATATATATATATATAATATATATATATACATACATATATATATACACACATACATACATACACATATATATATGCATACATATATATATACATATATATATATATATAAGTATGTATATATATATATACATACATATATATATATATACATACATATATATATATATATACATACATACATACACACACACACACACACACACACACACACACACACACACACACACACACACACACACACACACACACACACACATATATTAAGGCATATGATATAAAATTTTAGCAATTTCCATCTATCCTAATTGTTCATGTCCATCCACACATAAGTGAATCACATGCCTTTTAAATAGGAGGATATTATCATGATTTGTGCATCTATAATCCAAAATAATATGTAGCTATATGTCACATATCCCATACCAGGTAAAATATATAAGATGTTCATCCATGTCTAATCATGAGGACCTACATTCTATCCTTTTTGATCATGCATAGTCTTCAAAAATTAGCAAGGATGTTTATCCATTTTAATTATAAGAAATTTAAATCATAATATTATTATGCATTGTACACATATTTACTTATCCTATTGTTTCCATATAATATAATTAGTGACATTATCTAATTTCTATGTTATAAATGTGTAATTATTGTTCTCCATATTGTTTTAGATTCCATTATATTCTCTATTAATTTTAAAGTCTATTTGCAAAAATATGTCTAGTTTAATTAGGTTTTAGTTTTATCCTTCAGAAAACCTCCTCAACATTACCTAGATAAACTATGAAGGAAGTAAGTAAATTTTATTTAATCTATAAATTTAGTGAGTCAATTAAGGATAAGGACCATTAGGGTGCCTTTGTAGTTTATGATTGGAATCTCCCCATTTTTGGAGACTTTATTCAATATAAGATCCTCTTAATTTTAATTAAAGAGATGATAATATCTTATCACATAACACATTGATTAATGACTATGTTCCTAAGAAAAACATGAGTTTCAAACTATAATGTATTCCTAAGATATTAATATACATTGATTATCATCTCTAAGATAGAAGAAAAATATTCCAAATGATGGTCAAATATATGTCAAATTTCAGGTCAAAGCATTCCTATGATTGTAAAAAAAAACATAAAATTTAATGTTTTCCATTAATTATTAACATCTAGAGAAAATTACAATTTACCAACACCCCATAACTCCCATTGTAGTTTATGTATGATTGTTTAATTAAATCCTAAACACTAATGCATAAAAAAATAGAATTATAAAATATTTTTACAAGTTTTTTAAAACCTATTGAATATTTTTTATTAATGGTAAAATGGGGTTTTCAATAGGGACCTACCATTTAAATAAAACATGTAGGATTGGTATATAAACCTATAATATATGTGTGTGTGTGTGTGTGTGTGTGTGTGTGTGTGTGTGTGTGTGTGTGTGTGTGTGTGTGTGTGTGTGTGTGTGTGTGTGTGTGTGTGTGTGTGTGTGTGTGTGTGTGTGTGTGTGTGTGTGTGTGTGTGTGTGTATGTATGTATATGCCTACTTAAAGAGAAGCAAAATACACGAAAAGTAAGAAAACAACACAATAATAGCTAGATCACAACAACAAAAAATAACATTTCAAAGCTAAAAACCTAGGCATCTCCCTGCCTTATACACCTTCACCCAATTGTCCATGATATTATTAAAAAATTTCTTCATGTCTTGAGGAATATTATGTTCTTATTATTCCATAGCTAGGACTTTCCTCTTTTTATCCTGATTCCTATTTTGATGGTCTTCATTTTTCCTTTTAACCAGAAACCTGATGCCGTACATACTCTAAACATAGCTCTACATAGCTACCTAAATGAAATACAAAAGTAATAAAATATATTATTTTAAATTCTCATTCTCTCTTTCCATGTTTTACATTTACTCCTTCAATCTTTAGACCTAAAAATTCATTTCCATTAAATCTGCATTAGTATGGAAAATCCCATCATTCTGATTCATCTTGTTTATAGTCTCCTTAAGATGGGAATGGTCATTCATAAACCATATTATAAAGTCTTTATGAAGTTATACACACTATTTAATTTGTGTAATCCTATCCTGCATCTTGAGATCTTTAGGTAGGTTTTCCAAAGTTGGTTGTATTTTCTTGTTGTCTTTAGGTAAATCTATCTCCTTTTTAACATTAACAAGACTCAAACCTCATTATTTTATAAGATTCATAATTTAAAAAACCTCTTGAAACTTATTTTAATTATCCCCTAATACTATAGGATCTTTGTCATACATGTATACCTCCATACCAGGACCATGTAACATTCCCCCTTCCCCAACCCTTACAGTCTCATCATTTTCCCCCAAATTATCTTTCCCTTCATTTTTCTCAATATCAATGGGCTTAGAAATATGGATAACGTTCTCATTTTTTATTTTACTTATAATATTTATTTTAGAACAAAAAAACGTAAATATACCCTTACTCATAAAAGGTCCACATGGCAAAGGATTGAGATCATTAAAAAACTTGTAAAAGATATTTTTTTTTCCCCTTTGAACTCTAAAATAAAATTATCCATCAAATGTAAAAGCTAAAAATGAAAGATCAAGGAAATTTTATGTCTAAAGTAATTCAAAGTGGGGAAATGATATAAATTCACTACCATGAATATGCCCTCTAAGAAAGTACTCACGTAAATATACCCCTTGATATTTAGTTAGTTGTTCATATTCAACTAAGAATTTGTCCACCTCCTCTATATAGTCTTTCTTGGATTTAATATATTTATTATCCTAAATTTTTAATCCCATCACCTAGGCAATAAAGACCTCTATAATATTAATATATGAATTGTTTATCTCTACCACATGATCCTTCCAACTTGAAGAAGAAAACATATTTGAGATGTGCTCATTATATCCCTTGATTCTATCTATGAATTTGTTGAGTCCACCTATATGCAGGATGTCCCATACTTATGCATTATTTTTAATCTTCCTTGTTGATAATTGTTTAATCCTCTTCAATCCACCTCCCATTTTTTAGGATGAAATTAAAAACATATTATAGAAGAACAAACTAAATAAATAATTCCTAAAAAAAGGGTAATTATCAATAATAGATTATCAATTGAAGCATGATTAACAATATCATTCCAACACATGTGAATGAAGATACAAGGAAACACATCATAATATTAACATATATTATCATTACTTATTTTATTGTCATTATTAACCCTTCCCTAAGTGCACTTATTAAAATGACAAACCATGAAATCAAAATCAAAGCCAGTAATCCTTATCTGGTATTTAGTCTCAAAAAGACCTATTGTGATCTATTTAAAAATAATAACATTTATATAAGTAGGATTCTCATCAAATTTGGAAAAAATATTAAAATCTAGTGCCACTACACCTCTATTTTTAAAAGCATCTACCAATTGATTTCCTTCCCTATATATATGCTGAAAATAGACCTCACTGACTAGTTTTATGATTAGTATGTTTGTTTGTTCAACCTTCCCCTATTTTATTATGTGGCTTCATAATCCCCCCCCCACCAAATAAAAATAACTTCCAAATTCCTTTAAATAAATGTTTTATAACCTCAAGTTGGATATTTATCTATAGTGCATACTAGAATCACTTCTATCACTCTGAAATACTCATTCACTAAAAATTGTCTCATTGTTTAATAGCTTTAGTCTTTGAAAAAATACAAATCCAATATGTCATGATGTGTAACCAATGGGTATGATTCTATAATATAAGTGGCCATTTTACTAAAATAGTGGTTGATTTATTCTAGGATGAGTATGTTTTCTTCCTCAGCCTTCCTATCTCCGCTATGGCTTCATAATCTCCCAAAAAATAACCCATTCACGTGCCTATAAATACATGCCTTATTAACCTTTATTGAACATTAATTTTAACTACATATTAGAAATTATTCTACAACTCTCCATGATTTAAAAATTATAATCCCACATTGGTTATTAATAATGGTTAGTGAAAAATATAAGAAATATATAATGTGAAATTTGTGTGAATGGGGGTGATGTCATAGTGGAAGTCACCATATTAATAACATAATGGTTGATTTTTGATGGGATAATTATGTTTTATTGATAAAAAATGCCATTAGCATTGGGATCATGGTATATTAGGTGTATAAATTTTTAGTAAGGCATGCATTTGAATCATATTTTTTAGTAACTTGTAGTATTATCTTCTCCTCAAAAGAAAGAAATGTAAATTTATTAAATACTTGGGACATGAGTTCCATGATTCCCTCCTAATTCCTTGAGACATTTTTTCATACTTTGCTCCAAATTAGGGCTGACTATTTTAAAATTGACTCTAAAACTTAGGTCTTTCATGTCAATTCTCTTTATGATATTCTTGATCATCTAGTTGATCAAGTCTAATCTCTTTGAGTTTTATGTGTTTTATTTGTTATGGGTACATTTGGAGAGCCATTTGGAAGTTATAAAGTAACATAGTAGTCTATTCAGGTGAAATAGTTTAAGTTTCATAAGTATGGTATTTAATTTCTTATTTTACCAATTAAAAAAGTATTTATTAGTGTTATTTTTACAAGTTTCCTCATTAGTTAATTTATGTAATCCACCCCTTCCACAAATTTTTTTTATCAAATTTGGGATTTAGAGACTTTTAATCTTAATTAAACAAATAATTATGTTAAATCACAAAGTCTAAAATAAGCATAAGTTAAGAATTTTTATTTAAAACTTACTAGATATATAAATATGATAAAAAGTGAAAGTACCAAATAGGACTAAATTAGTTAGAAATCAAATATGTAAGACTAAAAATGTGACTATGAAACTAGCTATGTGGCTAAGAGAGGTCACTATGAATCAAGAACATGGATTCTCTTCTACCTAGGATAAATTTGTAAGCTATCTAGATGAGGTCAACCTATGTTAGTGTCTATAGAGAGTGTCAATATAAATAGGGTTTTAGTTCTTTATGTAATTATGGGTTTGTACACCTTCAACTATAGGTCTTGTGTGCATGATCAAATCTTTGTTATTCGATATATAAGTTGTTGTATGCATTATTCTTCACTTGAAACATTAGCTCAATAGATCATAAATAATAAATGTGAAAAAGAGGTTAGTGGTTTAATTTGTACTATATCTTAAAAGCCCTATGTTGGGTATTGCATGCATACCAATACTTAAAAGAGTGTTCAAACTCTATGTACCTCTCCCATGCTACTATAGTATGAATGGAATACTCATTTAATGCTAAATGTTGGTGCAATTATGTTGTAATTATGTGCTTTAACAATGACTTGTGACATTTAAGGTGTATGAAGACTTATATCAATTATATTATGGCTATATATAATCATAATTGGGAATAATATATGTTTACCTCTCTATGTGTAGCTACATGTTCTAGTTATTTTTCATCATATGAGTCTTTAGTGATAATATGTTTAGAAAAGTTATCTTTATAATGACATTATTTAAAAATCCATAAATGATGCTTGAAATATGTGAGATATTTCCCATTAGTTGTATTTTAATTTGAGGAAGTGGTCAATTTTAGGTGGAGGATACAACTTACTAATTCAAACACTACCAGTGAGTGGGTTAGTCTTGAAGGAGAAGCCTTATCTAAAAAGTAAACACAACTAAGATAAAAGTGTGGAATAGTTTAGGGGTGAGATTAGGATATTCAAAATGGGAAATATGAATGTTATGTATTATATTTAATCAAGTTTAATGTTCATTGATTCAAATAAATAACTACCAAAATTACAACCTTACAACTTGTTCTCACTTGTCATAACCTTACAAGCTTCCTAGTGGCCTTTTTTTCACTTTTCCTAATAGTACAGATAGTTTAGGATTGATATTAGAAAATTTGGTACTTTTTGAGTACCCTATATTAATTTATTTTCCTTAAGAAAATTAATAGTTTTAAATACACTTAGAGACCACTTTTTTATCCCTATCAAGCCCCAATTAGGTCTCATAAGGCCTAATTAACCCATAATCCTATTTTTCCATCTGCATATGGTTTATACATGTTTTAAACCTCCTAAATATATTATAACACCTTAATACACAAAAAATAACAATTTTTTCTGATTTTTTATGGTTATAAATCTTACAAATCAAATTTTAGTTTGAAAACCCTAACTCAGGGTTATCATAGCCTATGCAGACTTGAGAGGGAATAATTTAAAGTTTCAAGTGATAAAATGAGTTTCAAACATCTATGAATGTTTAAAAAATTATGTTATATCATTATTCACCTTATAAAATCATTACTTGCCTCCTTGACCACTTTTTCAACCATTTTTACAAGATTCTAAGTTGGATCGTGTGACTGTTCGTAGTCATCTATAGGTCTGTACTAAGTTTCTCACAAATAAGTGTGGAAAAAATTAAAGAAACATATTAAAAATCCTTCATATAATATTAAAAAAATTAAAAAATTCACAAGGAACATCATAAACATGTATTTATTGATTCTTTCTTCAATGCTCTATTACACACAGTCATCTTCAATGCATACAAACATAAAACATGGTTTGTAATGTTATTTTATTCAAAAATGGGGAACTCTTTATTGTTTTTATTGGATATTTATCTCTCCCAACATCTAATGAATTAAATTACATGATTAAAAAATGTTTTATATGACCTCTAACTACTCTAATTGATTTTGGACCTTCCAATAATCACTACAAGGTTAGTTAGACATTAAAAACATACATCAAGTTTGATATTATATAAATATATGATTTAATACCCAAGGTATAGACACATGGTTACTTTAATAGGTCATAAAATCAATTTTAAACATTGATAATTCCTTAAAAACACTCTTGCAACACCTAAACTAGGCTAAATAATTCAAAAATTCAAATTTGGTAGGAAAAGCCAAATTTGATTTTTTGAAAATCTAGAACTAAAACCAATAGTTGGAAATGAAATATAAGGGTGATATAACTATATTAAGATCACATAGACCACATAAAATCCAAAATTGACCATAAAAACCAAGTTTTTTCAATATACTAGGCCTAGGAGTGATGTTTATGCATCATTCATTCACAAAGAAGTAGAGGAATAATGGCTTAAATCCATGGAATTGGGCATGAGCAAGGTGTGTAAAAGGATTGGTCACACATGCACTATTTTAGTAATAAATTTTAATTTTTGTCTACATTTCCACTATTTTATTATGTTAATTCAAAAAATTGAAAGCAATAGAGTAAAATGAAAGAATTATACTTGAACTTACCTATGAATTACAGTCTTTAATGTAGGCCACATGTATAACTATGCCTCATGCAAACCTACAATGAAACATGTATAAATTAATCCTTAATTAAGATATAAATATGAAATTAAATTAAAGATAAGAAACTTATAGATAACAATACAAATGAATGAATACATGTATTTGGGTTGCAAACTATTGTGTTTTATAGTGAAAAAAGGGTGATTGTGGAGGGTGGGACCCTTGAAGATTTTATATGTTGCAACACTTGGATTTTACAATACATGCCCTGATCCTCATTGCAAGGAGAGTGTGATTAATAAATCAAGGTGTGTTTTAATACATCATTGAATACCCAAGTTATTATAGTAAATTTTAATTCATGTATAAATTCTAATATATCGCTTTGGTGTAAAAAGATGAATCAAATACTGCATATGGAATAAGATTCATTTCTAGTGAAAAACAAGCACAAAATTGGTTAAATTTTGGTGAAAAATAGTATGATTTGAGTCTAAAGTATATAATGTAGACAATGACATGATTTTTCATTCATTGTAATGGAAAATTGGTGCAAAATTGAGTAGGATAAATGATCGTGTGCTATTCTTATGCCCCCAATATGACATTTGGGTATGTAGATTCTAGAACTAAGTAATATCAAGTGACTTTTGAGTAAAAATTGTATATAAAACCTAGATTAATTTCTAAATATGATACCCAAATTATATAAATTTTTGTTTTTGACTGTTAAGATGACTACATGCTCTTCTATAAATGCCCATCCTGTGTTTCTATCCAAATGGAGCATTGTTTTTTTAAACTAATTTCTTGGTAAGAACTGGATATGAGTTTTGATGAATTGAGAAAATTATATCTTTTTGTATCTATGTAATAGGTTTTTATGTCTTATTATCTAAGATAATCCATTGTGTATGCCCCATATTTTGATGTGATTTGTGAATCATATGCAATTAAATTAGATCAAAATAATAATGTTATGCAAAGGGTGTTATATAAATTGTTGGAATTTGAACAATAATCATAACATTGAAGATTATGGAAATATAATCATATTCTAAGTAAAATTAGTAACATATGATACATACATAACTAAATATACATAGTGTCATGTCAATATATATGTTAGAAATTAAGCACATAGTTAACAATAGTCATATATTGAGCATTTGAAACTGATATAAAGTGACTTGGGGAGGATGCATTATATTTATCATGGCATTTAAAATCTAGGAAGATGCATGATATCGATCATGCCATCAAAAATTTAGGAAATTAAGTAAATAAAAATCATTTCTATCACACACACACACACACACACACACACACACACACACACACACACACACACACACACACACACACACACACACACACACACACACACACACAAACACATAAAGAGTGTACACATGAACACATAAGATATGTAAAAAGAAGGCCAAGATCATGCATATAAGTGACATGTTCAAATGTAACTTACATGCATAGAATCACACAATAAGGATTAGAGACACAATCAATAACATGTTCAAATATTCATAATCTAATAAAGTTGAATACACACAAAACATGAAGCAATAAAAAAATAAAAATCTTGCATGAATAAGTGAAGTTGATCTACATAAGAAATTTAGTAACATTGGTATATTTAGCAACTCAAGTATTTAGTAAGACAATAATGTGAAATAAAATGAGTAATAATGATATATTTTACATAATGTATTTGTTGTAACCTTTTAAAACTTAGTGAATGTAAATCTTAAGTTGTTAAATAGCTAAGTATAATAAATCAAGGTATAAATATGTAATAAATACAACCACTAATTTGTTACATAATTGACTTAATTTGACCTTTCTAAAAAGGATAGCAATAAATAATGTAAATAAGAACTTATCTTGAAAATTATTGAGATAAATGATCTAGAGGCTAGAAACTGAGGTAGAGGCTAGTCTAAGTGTCATAAATAGGGTCTAGGTGTCAAAACCCATCCTAAAAAAATCACCCTAATTAGATAGTAGTGCCATGTGGCACTAGTGTCTCTACTTTGGTAGTAGTTTCCTCTATGAAAAACTATTTTGAGCTTTTAGGTGCACCTATGTCTAGGTCTATCAATCCTATTCTTAATTTATGAGTTTTGAAACCCTATAGATGACTTGTTTTCACTGATTTTATGAGAAAACCCTAATATTCCATGTTTTTAGGGCATCTAATTGATACAAGAAGTAAAGTGTGTTTTTTGGTGGGGTAGGTTGGAGATCCTCAACACCCCACTATGATGAGAGTTCTCTACATACCAATACTCTGAATAGGGATCGAGCTCAATGTAGTTCTCCCTACCTAAGTGCTAGTGCAAGTGTAAGTGAAGCTAGTATGATTATATACTTGAGTGCTTTGAATGTGCCTAAGATAGGAAATATATGTAATATCAACTTAAGAATGTTATAGATGGTATTATAAAAAATTAGGGAAGAATAGGGATTAATAATTCTAAGTTTGTATGTGTAATTTACATCTCATTTCCATTTAGTGGTTAGAGATATGGACATCATGTATGTGTATATATATATATATATATATATATATATAGTTTTGGTGCTTGTGTGGGTGTTAAAATAGGTCTAATATAACCCTATCTAGTATTAGTTTTGAAAATATATATGTTGGTGGAAAAAGGAGGGAAAGGAAAAGAGTCCCAAAATTGGAATACTAGCACCATATGGAACTATTATTCCTATTATGGTGCTAGTGTCCAAGTGGTAGAACCTAAGGCACGAAGGGCAAAGAAGAAAGAATAAGGGCTTGAGACTAATCTAGGGATGACTATAGACACCTATGGCCCATTAGAAGGCTAGGTAAGTGTGAAAATATGCCATATTATAGGTTTAGGGATAAGCTAGAGAGAAGTGGTCTTAAGTAGCACTCTTAGCACTCAAATTCCCTTTTAGGTGATTAAATTTTCACACCCTTTATTATATAAATGTATCAAAGTGAAAAGACTATGATAAAAGAAATAGAATCATACCTATACTTACATAGGAGGAAAAGCCTCTGAGCCTAGATTTGAGTATGTGAAATATGCTCCATTGTGTGCCCTATAAATGAAATATTCATAGATCAGTCCTTACTTAAGAGATATCAAAAGAAAATATAAAATTAAGTACAAAAGTAAAACTAAGTAAAGAGATTAAAAAAAGTAAAAATATAAGAGAGAGGAAAGGAATGAATACACCTCATTGGGTATGTGATCCAATGCATAAACTTGGTGATAACCTAGGTGTGTGTATGTATATATTGATCAATCAGTGAATATCTTGGATTGAGTTGATGGATTGAACAATCCTCATGTATGGGTCGCTAAATAACTTAACCCAATTTTGAATCCATAATTTCCCACCCATTCTTGGTGGATCATGACATATGGATAGCTTGGATTGGACTGATGGTGTGTCCAACCCTCTCATGTAGGTGGCTCAATAACTCAAGTAGACTATAAATATGTCATTACCTACCCATGTGTAGTAGATGCATCCAAAACTAAAACTACATGATGTAAATGGAAATGTCTAACTGAAGATATCTAAATAGAGATGTCTAACTAGAGATTTCAACTCTACATCCACTTGGGTATATTAGGTGGCTCTGGGCCACTTAAGAATGCCAACCACTATAGATGGAGTAAGTCATGAACCTAGTGTATAACCTAGAATATGGTGTCTAATGTATATAATATAGAGAGTGACATGTAGTGTGCCATTCCATATGATCAACTAGTTTGTAAGTGAGAATACAAAAATAATGTTCCATGCACATGCCCCTAATCTAATTTATGAGCATATAAATTATGGATTGAGTTGTAATAATTTATATCTAAGTATCTAAATTGAAAAAGGGAATGTTCATGCTATGCATGATTCCCCAATTCTGACCAAACTAGTATGAATCTAAGCTAAAATAGTAAATATGTAACTAAACCTATGCAAACCTAGACTATACTTGTACTTTTCTAGCCAATCTAGATTTTTTTGAAATTGAGGCTATTGGATAGTATTTCTATATGGCACTAGTGTCCTAATTTTGGCATTAATGTCTAACTACTATGATCTCTATGTAACTATAACTAATCTCTATGTCACTATTTCCATCTATGTTTACCAAAGTCTAATTTCTAAAATCTAAGCTTATGTGTTATAAATTATATTGTGAGTGCATTTTGATAGCTTAATATCTATGACTAGCCCATTTTAATTCCCCTTATTTTTATGGAAGTTATTAAACCTATTCAAGGACTATCCTCAAAATAAAAAAAAATTCAAGATGTGTGTTAGCTAGAGCATATATTATATCTATGTAAAATCCAATATAATATGCATTCATAACATTATAATGTAAGATAGTCTAAGCATAAGTTTGTAATGTGAATGTATGTTATGTATAAAATTCAAAATGCTATCAAAATAGATATAACAATGTATGTAATAGTAAATATGAGTAATAACTAAGGATCTACCTAGGGGGATGGGCATGATGTCCATCACACCACCTAATTAAGAAGGGCATATGCATGATGTCCCTCATGGAATCTAAAATTGGAGTGTGCAACAAGGAAGAGATAAGTGTCATATCCATGATTCATATAAAAAATCACACATACAACACATAAGGCACACAAAGTAGGACAAAGGGATACAATACAAGGGACATGGGCACATCTCACTAAATTTGAGAAAACAAGATATATAAGGACATATTCAAATGTCCACATAATCATACATACTATAAAAAGAAGTGGCATAAAACCAAAGAGAAATGTCATATTCAATTACCCTCAAATAAAAGAAGCATATAGATATAATCAATTCGAAACTAAGAAATCCATAAACTAAAGTATGCATGAAAATGTAATACAAATCTTTGTAAGAGACAAGATGTAAATTTACATTTATGATATTTTCTTTTAGAACCATATCATTGGCTTTGAATTCCATACTGTGACCATGGTTATTATAAGTCTACTGGATTCATTTTTTATATTCCTTGAGATGATTTATGGCTTGAATGCTTGTGTGATCCAACTATTCTAATTCATGGATATGTCTTTCTCTATATTGATCATCTATGATGAGCCCTTTTAAGGATACCCAAAATGATGGTATTTTTAAATCTAGTGGGATAACTAATTTTGTGTCATATATTAGTGAATAAGGAGTAACTCTTATTTGTGTGTGAATTTTGGTGTGGTAATCCCATAATGCATAGATAATCTGATTGTGTTAATCATCTCTAATTTTAGTAATTAATTTCTTCAAGACATTGTTGATTGTCTTGTTTGTTGATTCTACTTAACCATTGACCTGTGGGTAGTATGGAGTATATAATGTGTGCTAGATTTTATATTTATCTAAAAATTTATTCACTATTTTATTCTTAAAATAAATTTTATTGTTTATAATGATGATCATTGGGAGGATGAAGTAGGAAATAATGTTGGTAATGAGAAAATAACTTATATCTTCTCCATTTATGAATTGTAGTGGAATGGCCTCCACCCATTTAATAAATTATTTTTTAGTTATAATAATGAAGATGTGACCTCTTATGGATTATGGATTTATCTTACCAATTATATCAAAACCCCATAACATGAATGGCCATTGGGATACTATGGGATGTAGTTATTGTGAAGGGACATGGTGTAGGTTGCTATGGGATTGACATTTGTCACATAATTTGGCATATTCCTAGTATTCTTATTTCATGGTTAGATAATAGTAACCTTGTCCATGTAATTTTTGTGACATCACTTTACCTCTAAAATGAAAACCATGTTCATTATCATGCACCTATCTAATAGCCAACTTAGCTTCCTCAATTGTCAAACATAAAAATAAGTGCCCTCAAAATATATTTTGAATAAGTCCCCACCAATAATGACATATCAAAGGGAATTTCTTTGTATTTTACACTTTTTATTTCTTGTGAAAGTTTTTTGTACGATAGATTTATGTAAAAAATTATATATATTAGAGAACCATTCAAATGTTATTATATTGCATGTGATAGCTATATCCATTATAACTATGAGGTCTACATCAGACATTGATGGGTATCATAATCATTTGATAGTGAATATATCTTGGTCTTTATCTAAGTTGATGGGGATCAATGATTTTGCACTAGACATTGCATCGACATGATGATTATCTTCGCATGGCATGTTTTTAATAAATAATTTCAAACTAATTACACCAAATTAAACACTAAACATAATTACATAGTACCTTAGTACTCTCCATTTCATCCTTTTCTCAATCATGTACCATGTCTATAGGTTATGTTGACTGTGGAGTGACTCTTGTCTAAGATAGAACAAATGGCACATCCCCTTTTAGTACAGCCCAAATGAGACCATTTATATCTTTCTCAATTCATGATAACACTCTTTATCAAGTTTCAATGCTTTATCATACTTCAAGAGCCTCTACACTTCAACTTCTCAAAACTAGTTTCTAGGCTTGTCAAGACTAAGTACAAGATTTTAGTTGACTAAAAATGAGGTTCATGCCTAGTTTGCTCAACCTTCTCTATTTTTTCTTACTTACAAGGATCTATAAGTATGGTATTATCATTTTGAGAATTATTTATTGTGTTTTCATCCATATTATATATATTTCAAACTTTCAAGCCTACATTCTCCATTTACATAGGCTAATCTAAGCATAAATCAAATTGTAGGTGTTCATTTAAGAATATAAGGGATTCTTATAGGTGGATATATGTCCTTAAACATCATGTTCTCAATTTAATTTTCCTCATGAAGTCACTAGGACCATTCCATACTTAGATAGAACATTTCTATCTTTAGATCATGTTACCATCCCTCTATCATCAACTCATTAGATATCACTACAAGTTCCATGTTTTTTTTGGCTTAATTACACTATAGTTCACTAAGTATTACTAGTAAAATATTGACTGAGTTGGAACTCCACTCTACCATCATTTTTTCTTGACCTACCAACTTCCTCATGTGCTCAAATGTTACCTATAGGCCTAGGATGCAAGGAGTGAGCTATTATACTTACACAAACCTCATGAACCTTCACCATGAGATGTTACTATGTATGAGTATAAACCCTTTCAAAGGAGTTAAGGTAAAACTTCCCACTTTGTAAATTTTTCAATTATTCACCTCTCTTCTAGTTTTGTTGTATGTAATGGCCTCACCACTCATATAATGATCTTCTCTATGCTCTCAGACTTTCTTAAAGGTATTGATTTGATCCAAACACCTCCAAATCCCTTTCAACACTACTTTACCTCTTTTTGTATTGACTTTAGACCACTGTTTGAGACTAACTATAGGTTTCATTAGATATAGGATTGGGTACTAGGTTATAACCTCATCATCACCGTAAAAACCTTTTACTAGGTTCATGATCTTTATTTGAATTCATATTTATGTTCAAAGCCTTCAAAAACCACTATGTTTATTTTCTTCATATTGTTACTGGAGTAACCTTCAGACAAGCCTCTAGATGGCCCTTTTAGGGTTACTTGACTATATAAAGTGTCTTACACCTCACTTTCCATCCATGATCCTCTTCAAAATGAAAATTAAATGTATAATATGATCTACCATACTTTGAGTGGTTGAACACATGTGTGTTACCTTTGATTTGAAGCCATTCACAAAATATCAAAGCATTGTTCTCTAGACCATTATTGTTCACCTATAGCTCAATGAGATGGTTCTACCTATTCCTAAATGTTCACATGTTCCAACCAAATTGAAATGCATGTGATAAGAATGGACATACTCTATAATTCCACATACAACACTTGGTTCACACAGACCAATGTAAACATATGAGAAAATTGAGCCATTGAGAATGTGCAAGTAATTTGGAGGTGATAAAAATATTAGTTATTATCATATAATATGGACCATAAATCCAAAATCCATGACCATGAAATGGGAGCTCATGATTACTACTAACATCCCCCAAGTTCATTCACTCCAACTTCTCTTCTCCAGTCTGTACTAATAAAAAATTGTTGACCCTTTTTGATTTGTCCAAGGGAGTGATAGGAGATACAAGTAGGTTTTTATCAATTTTAAACCTATTAGATCTTCCTAATCCTATAAAATATATTTAGGGATCTCAATATTCATTCTTAAAGCCTTCACACATTCTAGATGAGTCACTAGTCCATACAACTACCTAAACTAACCTTTTTTCAGATGATCTTCCTATTTTAATGTTGAACCTATGAATTTTTAGTTTAAAAAAAGTTCTATAAAATTACCTAATATTAATTATTTTATCATACTCTTTTACATTTGTCCTTTTTATCATATTTATGTATAACTCCTTTAGAATGACCAAAAGGTGGCAAAATGATTATGAAGACAAACGACAAACATGACAAAGGTTTAAAATATATTATGTGACCCTCAAACTATGTCTTATCCTCACTAATTACCATGATACCACTTTAAAACCTATGGTATCCTATGAAAGTTTTAATATGCAAGTGGGTTGACCAAATTTAACCTAAGATGAAATTTAGTCAACATTTTTGGTAATTTCTATGGGGTACCATGCCTATTATGCTAAGGACTAGTTTAATTATCCTATCCTTGGAAAATGGATTCACCCATACAATTAAATTGACATTGATAAGAATATAAATAGACACCAAAATTGCACAAAAAAATCAAGAAACAAACACACAAAGACAAGATACTAAGATACACACTTGTGCTCTCTAAGCACTTAGGGAAAACATACAAACAACTCAAAGGAAAACACACATCTATCCTAATATGTATAAGACCTAAAGACACTTAAGGTGAAAAAAAAATTAATTTCTTCAACCAATGTCAAATATAATGCTTATATCATCACTATTGCTCCATGAAAACAAACCCTCATTTGATGCAAACTTGTTAATTAAAACTTGCTTATGGAGATAATCAAATGGCTTACCATATTTGGAGATTCTTCTAGAAGAATTTTTTTCATTTAGATCTCTCATAAACACTCCATATATCTTTCTTGGATTTTTATTTTACTTTGTATCTTGTTTGAACTTTGTCATGTCTACATGGCACTCCTCAATTTGATCATTAAGAGTCATTAAATCCTTCTCAACTTCAAGTGTCTTTATATATTGATATGCTTATTTTTTGGAGTCATCAAGTAAATATTATTTGTGATCATAAAACACTTCATTGTATACCAAGGTTATTTCTTGATTGGTAGATACCCCATGCTCTTATTTGTGCTTGTTAGGTGTATGGATAACCTCATCATTAGGTCTGTATCCTTTTTGAAAATTTGTAGACTTTCTCACCTCCTCAAACTCCTGCACAATGACATTAAACTATTTTCACATGACATCTACTTACTCCTGGGGTTCATGCTCAAGAACATCATCTTCTTTGGAAATCAAAACTAACTACTCACTAAGACTGTCATGCTTTATCATAGCTAGAATATGAACATCATCATCCATGTATAAAAGATATTTTCCCCATGCAACTTGTTCTAGAGTGTCATCAGTATTTCCCTTAAGATATCCATCACATTATTCATGGAGGATGTAAGTACCTATACTAGTTTCTTTAAAACCATACTACTTAGCTCCTCATTCATAAAGGCAATAATTTAGATATGCCATTAAGAAGTGTTAGAGGTTCTTGATCCCTAGGATGATCTTATTCATTGATGATATTTCAATTCATGTTAGAGGTATAAGGCACATATGGATCTATATTAAAAATATATATAGGTTCATATTTGATTGAAACCTTAACACCATACCTAGTGTTGAATTCCATGTACGACCAATCTAAAGTAAAATAACCCCCAATCTTATTAATAAACACTCTTGATAAGCCAAGATCAAAGTGAGGTGACACACCCACCACCACAACATTTTGAGTAATAGTTAAAGTAGGAAAAGCATGAATAACAAGTTTTAAACCTCTGATTATTCTAATTATCTTAAAATCTAACCCATCTAATTGTAGTACTACCTTATAATGAGGCTCATACTTCAAGTTCAACTTATCAATTACTTTCTTGGGCATGATATAAGCACTTATTCCATAATAAATAAGACAATTATGAACCAAATCATATCCATTTATGATATAAATATATAATGGAGGAGGTTTGTCTACCTTTTCAACTTTGTTTAATTGTTCTTCACTAGGCTTCAATGTATTTGTTAAGGCTACCTTTTTCCCACTAGGCTACTTGGATACTACATTGAGTTTGGATAGTTATTCTTATAGTAATTCTACTTGTCTAGGTATTTTTAAATTATCTCACATTGACACATTCACATGAGCCTTCTTCATCTACTCTACAATGTTAATGAAAGAGACACTAACCTTAGCTTATCCATTAAGAGGAATGGTAATGCCTATACCTTGAGAATTCTAAGGTATGAAATAAATCCTAGCATTTTGATCTCTCTAAGCTAATTTTTTATTTGGAATTTAATTGAACGCACCTTCCATTTGGGATGTTTGAACACTCATTGATGAACCATTAGTATCCCCTTCAACCTCTTTAATTGCATTTCTTTTTTCTCTTTTATTTACAGCTATAGGACTTAAGTCATTACTTGACTACCCTTAGTAGTTCACAACACATGAATAATCTTACTACCAATTGACCAAATTAGACCCCACATGAGAACTCTTTCCATTATTCTCTCTTCCATTATTTACCTCATCTTGAGTCTTGGTTGGCATTGTTCCCAAATTTTCCATGAAATCTTGATTGAATGACTAATTGACATAGGTAGATGGATCATGAGGTTGATATCATGAAATTAGGCCATAATTCTCTTGCACAAGTTTTTTCATAGTAGGTATTAATTCTCTTTATATGGAAGGAGAATTGGTACTTTATCCATTATATGACTTTGCTTGAACTACTTATCCTTAACCTTGAGAATGACCTTCAAAGGGTGTTTCATTGTCTTGATAGTTAGTATAGGACTAATTATACTAATATTGGTTTTATAAAGGCCTCACTTTCTTCTATTGTATGATTATATTAAGACATAATATATCATTCTCCATAGCCGTCATTCTTTCTACCTCATTAGACTTACTTAGTTGACTAGGGACAACAAGCTTATGTTCTAGTGTAGGAATTGGGGCAACAATAGGTGTAGGGGTTTTCAAATTAGGAGATAGAGGCATGGGAGTTCTTGGGGAAATCTTACCAACCTGAATAAAACAATTATTTACCTTAATGGCCACCTCATAGGCATTAGGCAATGTGATCCTTCCAATATATTGTATCATCATAGCAATATCACTATCAAAAGCTTTAAGATAATAAAGGAAATCATGGTGTTTAATATGCCTTAAAAATATTTGGATTCTATCCCATTTCTTCTTAAACCTTTTGTTGAAATATCAGATAACTTCTTGAGGTTTTCTCTTTATGTTGGTCAACTACTTGATCAATGACAAGTTGTCACTCTTGTCTTTAAATTTTCTCCTCAAGGCATCTCCTAACTTATCCCATGTGGTGATAGATTCAGAGCAAAATATACCATCAATTAAGACCTTCACATTTAAAGAGACAAACAACAACCTGATTTCTATGTTCTCCTCAATGATGTGATGTATGTTTTAGAAATTAGTAATATTTCTAATATGCTAAATAGTGGTAATGGAAATCTCATTTATGTATGAGGGAACACTTTTAAGGGAAGATATGGAAAGGTCATCATAGTGGGAAATTCTTATAAGACTATATCCATTGAAGGAAACAAAAGGTAGGTTCTTTGCCATGGTAGCTTTGGGACTTTAAAATAATGGGAAAATCAAAAACTTTATTATAGGTTTGTGAACAAGTAGGATCTATTTGGGTAAGGATGGGTGTTATCAAATATATTTTATTTATATGAATAATTAGGAATATTTTATAAATTAAAAATAATGTGTTGATTAAGATACCTTGTGTTTACCTTAGGCATGAAATAGTACACTAGTATGCAACCAAGATTCAAATTTTGGAGTCACTAGATACTGTAGGAAGTAGATTGTTATAACCTCCTTATTATCAAGACCAACATCTACCTTAAACAACCTTATTTATACTTTAGGTCTCACCAAGTGTGCTAGATTTTTTATAGCCCAGATTTTCACCCTATAAAAGTCAAAAAGATCTTTTCAAATTAGGTATAATGTGTAACTATCTATGCATATATAAAAACTACTACAAGAGAGATATCTCTATATTTGAAAGGGATAGATCCCTTGATCTATCTTTTATTTTCATACAATACACTATATTAATCACTATATGGGGTGAAAAGGGAAGAAGGAAACATAAAATCAACCTATACTAGTGAAGGCGATACAACAAAGATAACTCCATAAACATACTTGCATTTGCATTAAGAAAGAAGACTAATAAAACTAATCTCAACTCAATGTTCTTCTAGCATAATTATTTCTACATGGAGGCATATTTCTATGCATATCCAAAGGTTGGTAAATAGGAGGTTTGAACTTAGACACTTATAATCTCATTCACACTTAAAATCACACATAACAAACATATACACTTCATGAGACCTATTAGAATAAATGTTACTCACACAATGCATATAAGAGAAGAATGGAAGCAAGGAGAACACATTCATCAATTTTCATAAAAATAAACCACTTGACATACTTAGATAATAATTGTGATGATTAAACTAGCTTGAGAAAATTTCATACCAATTATGGACCCTTTACAAGGCCAAAATGGCTTCAATTTATATAACATAGGATAGGAGAGAGAAGATGTGACACTAAATATCCATCATGCCAAGTTTTAAGGATTGAAGTCTAGTTATAATGAAAGAAAAGAGAGTTAGGGAATAGGCCATGAGGTCCTTTTAGACAAGTATCCATCTGAAACATGACAGCTTATTGAAGTTGGCAAAGGGACACTTTGTGTCTTTCTTTTTGAAACTACCTTCCTTGATGAGTATTTCACTAACTCCAAAACTATTATAGCAATCATTGAAACATTTATTCTATCTTGAGAATGTGGAAACATTACTTTTGAAGTCATCATACACCTCTCCAACTAATAGCCTTCTCTTTATCACTTGTCACTTACCTTCTTACAGTCACTCATTATCCCTCTAGGCCTAGGCTCTCACACTTGTCACTATGGTGACTTGTATGTATTCAATAAATTTTGTTACAAATGTTTTGGAAACCTATTCAAACCTTCTTTGTCTTATAGTCTATTATGTATAACTTAATAAGATTCAATATCACGCCTATTATCTTCAACTTGAGTGGTCACCCTCTTTCTCACTGTCTTCTTCAAGACTACCTAAAATGACAAACTTAACAAAGGGGTTTTCATGCATAGATAAGATGATAATTTGGTATGAGTAATTATAACAAGTCTCCACACATTTTCCATAATGGTTCTCACCTATCCATTCTATTATGCACATTCAATTCAACTCAAATCCTATAGAAAACATAGAATTATTCATGTCTGTATAAATGAATATGAAATAATTGGATTTTATTTATCTTGAGAGAGTTAAAAATGGATAAAAAACACTTTAAAATTCAATTTACCCATCATGGATTCATTTCCATTTATATCTTCTTCATCAGGTTGTTAAGAAGATTATAAGAGGGTTTTAGGTCATTTATGTTCTTAACATTTATTCATAAAGGTTAATCCCTTAACCCTTAAACCAATGCCACTAAATTATATTTAAATACCTCCCTCAACTATATCTAAATGATTTATATCCCAACTATTTTTTCCTTAGAGATGAGCAAAAGAAATTGGCTTCTTAATTAGTTACTTGGATTCTAGACACTCTAAGATAGATTTAGGCCAAAATGACCAATTTTGAGTTTTTATATATAAAAAAATCATTCAAAAAATACTAAAATCTCCCATTAAGGATTTGATAAAGAGGATCATATGGTCATATTAATCAAGTTAGAGGCCATGAGGGTTTATGCATAGTTTTGAGCCTAGAAACACAAACTATGTTTCTAGGTGTGTGGCCACTTCTAAGTGGTCCCAATGGATGTAGGAGTTTATCCACACTCATTTACCCTAAATTAAACTCTAAAAATCATTATATAATCCCTTAATACTCTCCCTTTCATCCTTTTCTCATTCATATACCATGTCTATAGGTTATGTTGATTATGGAGTGCCTCTTGTTTGGGATAGAATAGAGGAAACTTCCCCTATTATTAAGACCCAAATGAGACCATGGAGGTATTTTTAAAGTAATTTTTGAAATTTTTATAAATTTTCAAATCCTGATCATATTTCAAGAGCCTCTATACTTCAAATTCTCAAAACTAGTTTCTAGGCTTGTCAGGACTGAGTGTAGTATTTTAGTTGACTTAAAATGAGGTTCATGCCCAATTTTCTCAACCTTCTCTATTTTTCCTTACCTCTAATGATCTCTTATAACTATGGTATTATAATTTATAGAACTATTTCTTATGTGGTCATCTATATTATATCTATGTCTGACATTTAAACCTTCATTCTCCATTTGCATAAGCTAATCTAACCATGAATCAAATTGTAGGTTCTCATTTAGGAATATGATGGATTCTTGTAGGTGGATATATTTATTTTAGTACATATGTATTTTTAAAGTAATTTTTGAAATTTTTATAAATTTTCAAATCCTGATCATATTTCAAGAGCCTCTATACTTCAAATTCTCAAAACTAGTTTCTAGGCTTGTCAGGACTGAGTGTAGTATTTTAGTTGACTTAAAATGAGGTTCATGCCCAATTTTCTCAACCTTCTCTATTTTTCCTTACCTCTAATGATCTCTTATAACTATGGTATTATAATTTATAGAACTATTTCTTATGTGGTCATCTATATTATATCTATGTCTGACATTTAAACCTTCATTCTCCATTTGCATAAGCTAATCTAACCATGAATCAAATTGTAGGTTCTCATTTAGGAATATGATGGATTCTTGTAGGTGGATATATGTCTTTTAGTACATATTTTTTCACTTTTAATTTATTCATAAGGTCACTAAGACCATTCCATACTTATATAAACCATTTATGACTTGGGTTCATGTTACCATCCCTTTATCATCAACTCACTATGTGTCACTACAAGTTTAAGGTTTCTTTTGGCCTCATTACATTTTAGTTCATTGAGTATTTATATTATAAGCTTGACCAAGTTATAAATCTACTCTACCATCATTTTGTCTTGACCTAACAACTTCTTTTTATCAAATGTTACCTCTAGGCTTACGATGCAAGGAGGGAGCCATTAGACTTACACAAACCTCATGAACTTTACCATGAGATGTTACTATGTATGAGAAAAAAACTTTTAGATAAGTTAAGGTAATACTTCCCACTTTGTAACTTTTTTAATTCTACACCTCTCTTCTAGTATAGCTATATGTAATGGCCTCACCACTCATACAATGATCTTATATATGCTCTCAGACTTGCTTGAAGGTATCAATTTGATCCAAACACCTCCAAATTCCTTTCAACACTACTCTACCTCTTTCTATATTGACTTTAAACCACTATTTGAGACTGCCTATAGGTGTAATTAGATATAGGACTATTTACTAGGTTAGAACCTCATCATCACCCTAATAAATTTTCACTAGGTTAATGATCTTTATTTTAAATCATATTTAGGTTCAAAAACATCAAACACCACTATGATTCTTTTCTTTAGGTTGAAATTTTAGTAGCCTTTAAACAAGCCAGTAGATGGCCCTTTTAGGGCTACTTAGCTATATCAAGTATCTTAGACCTCATTTTCTATCCTTGATCCTCTTAAACATAAAATTTCAATGGAGAATATGATCAACCATGCTTTGAGGGGTTGAACATAGGTTGGTTACCTTTGATGTAAAGCCATTTTAAAAATATCAAAACACTACAACTACCAAAACATTATTCTCTAGACCATTAGTGTTCACCTCTAGCTCAATGAGATGGTTCTACCTGTTCCTACATGTTTACATGTGAAAAATAGACTAGAAACCACATGATAAGGATTAACTTACTTTTAAAGTCCACATAAAACACTTAGTTCACATAGATCAATGCAAACAAATGAGAAAATCAAGCTATTGGGAATGTGTAGGTAGTTTGGAAGTGCTAACAATCTTAGTGATTGTTCACACAGTATGAACCATAAATCCAAAAACCATGAATATTAAATGGGATCTTATGAGGACTAATAACATCCCCCAGGTGCATTCATTCCAACTCTTCTTCTCCAGTCCATAATCATAGAAAATAATTGACCCTCTTTGACTTATTCAATGGAGAAATATGAGAGATAAATTGGTTTTGGTCAATTTTTCAAATTATTGAATCTAATTGATCCTATAAAAGACCTATCAATATCTCAAGAGACCTTCTTGATTCCTTCACACATGATAGATGAGTCACTAGTCCATACATCTACCTGAAACTGACCCTATTTCAAATGATCTTCTTGTTTTAACATTGAACCTATAATTTTTAGTTTAAAAATAGTTCTATAACATTTCATGATAGTAATTACATTATACTACTCTTTGACATTTGTCCTTTTGAATAGATTTATGTACAACTCTTTTAAAATGATCAAAAAGTGGAAAAAAGGTTATGAAGATAAATGACAAACATGACAAAGGTTTAAAATATATTATGTGACCCTAAAACTATGTCTTAACCTCAATAATTACCATGTGACCACTTTCAAACCTAGGGGACCCATGAAAGTTTGAATATGTAGGGGGGTTAACCAAATTTGACCTAGGGTGAAATTTAATCAATAAATATATATGTTTTTTTCAAGCTATTTCAATGTGGGTGCAATTCACAATGAGATTTAAAATAAAAACTTGATGAATCACTATTCATGTAACTTTTTATTGTAAGTTTTACTTTTGAGTACTACATATATATAGGTAATAATTTGATCAGCCATAATTTAGTTTGTGCCAGACAATAATTTTTACCATCAGTTGAGTGATCATTATTGCTTTTGTGTTAATAGTTATAATCACCATAGTCCCTCAAAATATGTATTTTTAAATTTTTTACATGGTCTATAGTGATATCAATGTGATCACTCACAATTTTAAGATATTTACCTAGTGAATAGGAACATAATGGTAAAGGAATGTATTAAGAATCATATTTAAGCATATATCGATAAGCTCAAAGAAAGTGATAAAGGTATGAAATATTTTGAAACCTTGATTTTGTCTTGGTTATATGACATTTTAATGGAAAATTTAAAAAGGTAATGAAGTTTTGAAACCATGTAATTATATTTGCATTGGTTTATTTCTAGATTGAAAAAATCGATATCACTTTTAGTTTTAAATGAATATTTAATTGTACCCAAAATTATTCCAATAAATATGCATAGATTAAAATTAATTACAAGGCATTCTTGAGATTTGAAAGCATTATTGGGAAGACTTTCCTTTGTTTTATGGATGCATGAGGGTTGAAAATTATTCTTTCATTTTGGTGGTCTATATACACAATGATATTGAAATAATAAATCATTTTCATGTGTCATACTTCTACAAAGGAGATATTGATGTTTTATGGTTTTCAATATATTTAAAATATTTTCAGTGATATGAAGAATATTTTAAGTTTTTTATACAAAAAATACAATCATATTTCATATACATTAATTAACATTTTCAATGATAATTTATAAATTATAAATTATAATTTTCAATTTTATTCACTTGAAAGTTTTTAATTAATTTATTCTAGTCATGAAATGATACAATTTTGTATTTAATAAATTTTTATAATGAAAAGGATTATGAACATGAAATTTATGTATTATTTTATTGTAATTTTTTATTTTTATTTTTCATGACATGATATGATGAGGATGTTCAAAAAATGTATTAAATTTTTTAGAATCTAATTTCAGTGAGAATTTGAGGTACTATTCAACATATAAATATTTTGTAATGAATTTAAAATAGAATATTTAATAAATATAGATTATTTTTATAATAAGTGGTTTTTTCATATATAAGTAATTAAATAACTCAATTCTTGTTTTATTTATCAAATTTAAATGTATAAGTATTCAAGTCTATTTTATAATTGAACTTTAGTTGACTTATTATTTCAAAAGCCTTACTACTTAATATAAATTTAAAAATTCAATTAACTTAAAATAAATCTAAAACTGACTATATTTAAGGTATTCTTAATTAATAAAGTTTAGTTATAATTTAATTCATAACCAACTCTTGTTGGATGATTTTGAAAGACTTAAGAGAGACATTATTCAAGGAAAGTCATAAAGGTACAATATTTCTAATTAGTTTTCATATTACATTTATCTTTTGTGAAAAGTATTTGAAATCAAACATATGATTGTAGGAAGACCAAAAAACATTTATCTAATGGTGAAGTAATCCACTTAGTACAATTAGGTATATCTAATTTTTATCCATTACTAATAATCCAATTATATTAAATTGTGTCCAAATTTTAACACACTTGATGATTGTAGATTTATTTAAATCATATTCTTCTAAACTATTTTTGTATTTTTAATATTATTTATAATTATTCATGCAACCTTTCAATTTATTTCAATCTCAATGTATATCCTATTTATAATACCAAATACAACATTTTGAATTTTCAATAAAATATTATTTATTATTTTTCACAATGACTCAAATATTAAATTCTCCCATAATTTAATATTTTTATATTATATTTAATATTTATTTTGTTTATTTTATGCTTTTATATGTCTGTAAACATTTTAATTTTGTCTTTTATTTCATATTTCTATTATGGTTATCATATAAATAATTTTAAATTTTTATTTATATTTATATTTTAATTTCTTTATTTTATATATCATTTTAGATTAAAAAAATTATAATTAGTTTTATTTCATAGTGTTGTTTTATGTTTTTCTATTTGTTTAAAATTTCATAGTTTCAAAGTAAACTTTGTTTGAGTAGTAGTCAAGACAATTTGATGTATGTTTATAGTAAGAAGTTAATACATGATCATAATTGAAAGTGAGAAAATATATAAATTTTAAATATCTGATCATATTTGAGAGTGTTATTTTTTTTTCTTCTTCAAGAGGATACCTCTTCCATTGCTACTACTCTTTCATTGATTCGATAACTTTATGAAACATAGATAATAGAAATTATATAAATTCATAGATTGAATTGTGGTATGAAAAAGAATGAGAACCAAATATTAAAATTAAATATTCTAGTTATGAATATTAACTTTTATTCAATTGAATAATATTCAATACTAATAGTGATATTTTGATAAATATTTTATTTTTGGAATTGATTAAATCGATTAACTAGTTTCGATTCCCAAGTAATGTTAAGCTTGTTAAATTATTTCAAATACTTAAAATAATTTTACATTTAAAAATAGCCTTCTTAATGCCTAATAAATAGTATTTTATTCTATATGTCCCTCTTTAAATTGATTTGATTCTAATTTAACCTTCATGATAAGTTATAAGGTTGATTAATTGCATATTATAATTTTTAGTGTTAAAATATTTGGAAACTCTGTTAGGTATTTTTGATCAATTTTATTTTTAGTAATTTTCATATGTATTTGAAATGATTTTATCAAATTTAGTCAATGACAATAACTTGTCACTAAGACACATTTTCATGGCTACTTTAGTATTCACAGGTTACCCAAATTTTGTCTCCTTATTTAATGATTTGTTAAATGCAACATTTTTTATTGGTTATAATTCATATGATGTCTTACAAAAGTGGATTTTTATGAATCATATCATCCAAAACAAATATCTCCAAAATATGACAACCTAGCATATTTCACATGAAAATAAGTTGAGACCTTGGAAAAATTGTCAAAATGTCACTTATTACCTCAATAATATAAGCTAATAATCTTAAAACAAAAAAATTCATGATGGTTTTTTTACAAATTCATAGGCCAAACCCAAATGATACCTCATCTATTTGTAATGTCACTTTCCTAGCTGAATTGAACAATCTCACTCAAAGGTTCTTATATGTTAAAAATTTAATTAAAAATCAAGATAGATTAAATTTTATAGCATGGTCCATACTTCCGTAGTAGGGACATGATTCCAATGTGGAATATTTGTTACATTTCCTTTGGAAATTTCATGAAAATCATGTTTCTTTTAGATTAAGTGGTAAAAACTTGTATACTTGTTGAAAGAGTAATTTAAAAATGACTAAAAAAAAGTTTCTTTGAAAATTAGAGGTATTGACCTTAAATTATCTTTAAGATTTGTTAACATATGAATTTTAAGTCAAAGTTTTTATTTTATTTTATTTGTTGATCATGACATGTTTAAATTTAATAGATTTATTGATTTGATGTAAGAACTTAAAATAAAATTTCCAACTAAATTATATATCTTATTTTTTATGGAAAAACATATAGAATCTTATACTGAGAAATTTATTTATCTTAATTTAGATCAATTTTGAATTATCCATCTTATCAAGAGTAGTAATAACAATCTCACTTTTTGACTAAAAATGATATTGTTAAAAAAAATTGTGACTCGTCTAATTATATTTAAACTGAGATTGTTCACCTAGTTAAAATACATCTCAAGAGAAACCATATTTATTAGGTGATTATATCTATTATAATGTTTTAAAAACGGATCTAGAAAATGTTAAAAACCTTTAGAAACTTCTTGGGTGGATATGCTCAAACTTGAAATAACATTTTTTAAGCAATATGTTGAACTTCAAAATGTCTAGAAAAAATTATTAGATTTTTTTTAAGAATCATATAAACATATCAATCCTCTTGGTGGTCAATACCCCTACAATTTTTCTATTGATTATTATTTTTTATTTTTAAATCAGTTTAATAACCAATTACCTTAAGAAGTAGAAATAATTAATGACTTTTTTGAGCTAAACATAAAAAAAACATGAGATATTTTAGAAGATATTGAAGTTTATTTTGACCCAATTATCTATAAATTTATTCATGATTAATATTGGAGTCATGATCTATCTAAAAACATATGATGAAAAAATATAAATTCCTAAATACTCAAAATCAAGAATCATGGTTGAAAATAATTATTGAATTGGATATTGATCCCAAAATGTCTCTTAATCATTTACATAATGTTGATAAACAAATTTCATGAAAACATGTTATTTTTGGTCATCTATTTTTCAATCACATAACTGATCTCTCTTGTCTCTATCAATATTTTTTTAAGCATTCAAGGTAATGATAATAATGTCAAGGATGTTTAAAATAGTTTTAATTTAATTTGAAAAGATTACATCATGTGCTTTTCAAGATATCTTTCCATTTTTATTCCTTTAACATCAATTGACATAGAAGGTAATCATACTAAATGTGATGAATTTTTTCACATATACCCACCTTCAATAAATTTAGAAATATATTTTGTTACACATGCATATTATTGACTATTTTTAATTCTACACTTTGTTTCACTCTAGAATATTTTCTTAAATAGATACATTTGTAAGATATTTTCTCCTTTATGTGTATATAACTATTTATATTAGATTTATTTATATTTTTCATTTCTAATTTATTTTATTTTATGATTGTATGTTAGTTCCTCACTATGCTTTATCTATAATCTTCATGAATAATAGAATAAGTATCTGTTGTCAATGTAAAATCAAAAATGATGTAGACATGGCACTATAAGTATTTATGTAACATCATATGTTAAAATCTAGACATTATTTCATATTTTGTTTGTTAATAATTATAATAAATTTATGATTATTAAATTAATGCTTTGATGATAGTGTTTGTATGATATGATATTTTAGCGTCACCTATCTATCCCTCACTTCCCTGATATCTTATTTTCATTCTTCATATCATGTTATCCCACATCCCTTGTAAACAAAAATAATTAATGGGTTCTCACTTACAATATTAGGAAAAAAATATGACATGGATTGCAATCCTAATATTATTTGTTTACAAATCTTAGCTTTTTTAGCCATACTTCACATCTAAAATGAGCCGATAAAGTCACCAATGCTTTTGTAAAATTTTACACCCCTCATACAAACCTCAATTTTAAAAAAATACTCCATAATTTATTTCACTTTATCACTTAATATGATTAATCCATAGGGGATAACTTGAATACTTATCTTTTGTTTGGTATAGATATAAATTGTAATATTGATTGTTGTCTTAATTTTTTACTTGATTAATTTTCTACCAATTTGAATAGATCATTTTTTTAAAAACTACATACAAATGATATAAAAAAGAGGTTTTTGTTGTGTCCAACATGACCCATTATTTTTATGAATTAAGACCCTTTTATGACCCTAGATTACTTGTTAAATTTATTATTTATTTCACTTAGGTCTTCACTTAGCCTTTTAATTAATAATTATCATTTAACCTTTGAAATGTAGATTGATAATCATTAACTAACAAGTAACATTCAAGTCAAGTTTTTTTTTAATAAAAAGGCTGACTTTGTCAAATATATTAGTGAAATTGATTTTTAAAAAATGAAACTCGTTTAACTACAATGTGATCTACTTAGAGCCTTAAAATTATGCTATAGGATCTACAAAATAATACTAATTACTTTTTATTATCCTTTTCAAAGTTCATCATTTTTTATAACCCTTAAACTTTCATTTTACTTGGAATATTAGGCTATTTATCTAGTTATTAACTTTTGTTATTTATTATGTAGTCTATGTGTCACTATTTCAAAACCTCCCACTATTTCACCCATTCACATTATCAAAATTGATTATGAGACTCTGAGCCAAATCAATCATGCCATGTGGAGCATTTTCAAATCTCACATACCCATAGTTTACTTGGGAGCCTTCACTAGGTATAAATCACTATGAAATTATGAGCCAATCATCATAGACCACATGGAGTATTAGCACATTCTCACACCCTCACAATTCATTTTTAATACTTCATGGAGACTAAAGCACCATAAAACTATGATATAGTCACTATATTCCATGTGGTGTCATTATATTATTCATGCACCTTATATTTTTTTTGATTTTATAATTAAATTTAGTATGATGAGACTTTTGAGCTAACAAAATGAAGTTGCACGATCCACCCACATAAACACTTATATGCCAACTCAACTTAATAAAATCCTACATAGTAATAAAAATAAAGGCACATGGACTAATAACATCATAGAATGAACCCATGGAAAATCATAATTGTTGGAAATTTGGCCTATCAAGGTCAAATACCAAGCAATATAATTCAAAATTTTTCATTGCACTATTATAAGCCTCTACAAGGTGTTTTACTATAGGTATGTTGACTAAAAACAAAGTTTTTGGGACTTTAAATGATAAATTTGGTGTTAAAATTCCAAAAAATTATTCAGAATACCTTTTAACACATTCAAATTTATTTCATTACGTTATCCATAAGGTTTCATGCTTTGAAAATATCATTTCATGCAAGTCAAAGTGTGAAAAGGCATCTAATGAGCTCTCACATGCTAATTTTGGCCCAATAAAGATGTCAAAATTTTTAATAATTATTATAATTTCCTTCATGACTCATTTTATCTCTCTCTTATTGACCTAAATTGGTATATTCAATATTTGAGTGTGAATAAAATGTAAAATAAAGGCTATTTTATGAGTTTCATATAAGAAGTATAGAATTCTATAGCCCTTTATGTACAACAAGAATAATGAGATTTAAGTAAGAGTTATTACAGGTGTTATAGAATAAATTAAATCAAAAATTTCATCATACAAACCCAAAACTATTTCCCTCATTTCATCTTGTTTCTTTACACATAGTGAGAGCCCTTCAGGTTTACAGGTGGTACGACTATGAGAGAGAAAATCTAGGTTTTAAATTTTGAGTAGAGAAAGGGGTCTAAGAGAAATTAAAACTATGGAAAGTGGTTATAAATTTGGTCCTCTCTCCTTCATGAACCTATTTTTGAAGTCTAGGCACTCAATAGGTGTTCTTCATCTAAGAAACCAATCAGTTTTTTGAGGTTTCTCATCATTTGGGCATCATGGCAAGAAAATTAAAGATTATGGAATTTATCAGGAGCATGAGCCACCATTTTTTGGAATTATTTAGTTATTTTAAACATTTTTTATGGTCATATGGATCCCAATAAGATAGAATAATGCAAATTCTATAGTTTGTAGATAGTTTGGGAAGGTTATATGGCTTTGAGATTGATTCATGGTTATCAAGATCGATCCAAACATGGTTTGCATGTCTCCTTAATGGTCATGTGTTCCTAATTAAATATTCTAAAAAATTTCTTCAAATATTTATAGAAATTGAGCCATTAATATCTCTCAACATCTTCATGGAGTCAAATTTTAGCAAATTTTAAGGTTTTTTTAGCATTTATTAAGGTTTTAGTAAAGTCCTAGGTTTCCATTTTAGCACCATATACTTGTTCAAAAGCCTCAAAAATGATATATCTTGTTTAAAATGTGTTAATTATTTCATCATATTCTCAATATGGTCTTGTCATATACTCTTCATGCTTTCTTCAGCTCCATTTTATTTCATTCCTTTTCATAGCCTTGTCACTACATTTGCACTATTCTAAAGCTCCATCTCCATCTCCATTCAAGTTTCCAATATTCTATTCACATCATATCACTTTTAAATAAATTTAATATCATGGATTTATTTCTAAAGAGGATTCAAGTATGGTTGAAAACCATCATGGTTATGTAAATGTGGTATGCAAACCTTACTAACATTTCTAAACAGTCAAGAATAATCACTTACAACCAAAAAAATCATAGTCAAGATTTCTGATGGAGATGAAAAGTAAAGATATTCTAGTGATACTCTTTTAATTATTTGGTTCATTACTCTATCCTCATATTATATTGATTGAGGAACAAGTTCACTAAGACTATGTTTGTAACATTTTTAAGGTCTAAAACCTACATACAATCCCTACAAGCTATAGTCACCTATAACTATGATTTAGGTGTTGGAATTAGTTATTGAAATTGGGGATTTTAATTAGTAGACAACAATTCACATTAAATTATAAAACTATTCACTCATACATCAAATTTATCTAGCAACATAAACATGAAAACACATACATCCAAAGCATGAACAAGAGCATACATCACATAAACACATCATCTTTGTGGGAAACCCTCATGGGGAATAAAATATAATAAACCCTAAAAATGGACTATATTCCTATAAATACAATATTAAACATTTATACCAACACCAACTAATCAAGGAGAACCCACTCCTTAATTTAGTTAGGCACCCACTTGACCTTAGCTATCTCCAATTAGCAAGGAGGCTATGACCCCGTAGGCAACCAAGAATAAAATTATCTGCCTATGATATTATCTCCACCTTTAATCTGATTTTAAACACACCTACTTATGTAATACTCTTGCTTTCACTCTTCACTCTTCAATCTCTCTCAAACAACCTCTAGGTCTTACTCGCTCAACTTGCCTCTTATAGGCTTATTAGGTCTAATAACCTATTTATATACCTTCACCAACTTGATTATATAATAATGTATAATATTATTCACTATTTAATGGTACACAATTACTATTACCTTCTCTTTTAAATGTTATCTCCTTCTCTTGGATCCCCACTTGCTCAACAACTCCAAATAAGCTAATTAGGCCTAATACTTATACCATACACTCATCTAACCCATATTGATCAGCCAAGATGATTTACACACTTGTATTAAACTTTTTATAGGTATCCACACATGTTACATGGGTGATACACATGATTCATAGGTTGGTCATTACCTCATTAGCCCAAATCCTCCATTAAGCCTAGTTGAGACCTAGAGTAAATAGCTCTTCTCTAAGGCATACATTACACTTCAACTCCTTGGTCCACCTTAATCCTCTAAAAATTATTAAAACACATAAAAAATATCTCCAATATACTATTTATCATTACAATAAAGGTTCATACCACTTGGAACACCAATTCACCTTATAAACCAAGCCATTCTAACCTACTCGCCAATAAGCCTAGAAACAAATAAAACATACTCTTGTAGAAATGAAGCATACTATCAATTTTATCATATAACCCACTCAAAAAAATTATTAAATAAATCATACATGACCTTAAAAAAAAATTAATTTGGCTTCATCAAATAGGTCTACAAACCTCAAACTATATATTTCAAGAAGACCACTCATAACGGTTACACATAGTCAAAATATAGTCAAGGCATTTTGACTCTCCATATCTGATCAGGGACATATAATGAAACAAAATACCTTATCATCATTTTTTTTACTTATATAAAAACATCAAACTCAATGGATGCTCCAACACTGCTTAAACAACATCAAACTTACTCCTTCAAAATGACCACTCAAACTACTTGTATGTTCCAATAGTACAATCATGTATATGTTTTTTTATAGCACTTGAAAGAAAACTTTCAAAACCTATAATTAACATTAATAGATTCTATGTGATCTCTATATCATTCTCAAGTATATATTTCTCTTGTTCAACCATATTTCATTTGACTAGAAGTACAATTTTGTAGGTCATTATCTCATAGTATTCACTTACTCAAATAAGCCACTTTGAAATCACTAATTCACCTATGTTTGATAAACATTACCAATTTAAAATAAATTTAACATAGGTAATAGGTATTATAAAAATACCCCAAGTCATTTTATTCAACCCTACTCACTTGGAACACTTCCCTAAACACATATTCACTTGACAGGCTTTTTCTCACTATTATCATAATATACAGATTTAGTGATAGGACAAAGTGAATGATAAAAATTATTGAAATAGAGGTCTAACCATGACCAAATTAATTAATTTTTTTAATAATAATTCTCTATCTTTCTCTTCCATAAGTTTAGCAATTGGATCTAATGCATCATCCGACTATTATACCTTCTTTTCTTGAAACAAGCACTTTACAGTAGCTTTGACTTATTGTCAAGACAAACCATTACCACTTCTAATTACCTAAGAGAGTTATATATAAGATAAAATAATCACATTCAGTCACAAAATCCACTCTAGTCCCTAACCATCAATATCTTCTCTATTGGGTCTCTATAAGGGTTTGCAAGCACAAAAACCTACTTATCTTCTTAACATTCATTCATAAATTTGAGGACTTGATTTATCTATAAAATTATTCTATAATATTCTTATGAACCTTCCTCAACTACTCAAAAATTATCAGCTCACCATGAAAATTTTTGACATGTCAATGAGCATTAGAACTTTCTTCTTGAGCTAGGAAACCTTCAATTTACATGTACATGTGTCCTTCTAACATACTATCTTGGTTTTGCTTCATCCTCAAGACATAAAACTTGGTAAAAACCTTTTAAAAATCTTCTCATACCTCATTTCATGCATATAATATCTCTACCATTTTGTGATCTCACCTTAACCTTTTGTTTGGACCTCACTAGGTAATTATGCACACTAGGTCTAAGACTACAATTCAAAATTTGATATATAAATCACTAGGATCCTTCTTCTAATAATCTCAAATCATCATCAAAATTTCATATGCACTCATACCATGCTCTACAACTATCCTCCATGTTCTCCATAGCCTTAACAAGTTCAACATAATAGGCTACCAAGCCTGTGCCAACACACTTTGTCTTCTCTCCTTGACTTAAAACACTATCAAAATGATAGACTCAACATGACAAACCTAGATTAATGATTACCTTAGATCATATGTATCCAAACCTGTCTTTCACAACTTTAGGATCAAACTCATCACCATCATGACATCACCACTTTGTCACTACCTTTGACATCAATGATAACACACCTCAAATAATATCCCCCTTTGTCATTGATGGAAACCTCTTATTTTCCTTCTCCCCCTTTGCCATAAATGACAAATTAAACTAAACATCCACCAAATATTACTTAACATCATGTATTTTTTCAAATACTATTTTAGGTGCTTAGGATACTCACTTACCTTTCATGCAAATGAATGAACAATTACTCCTCCTTTGACATATACCAATTTAAATTTGGGCTTCTCTAATCCTTGGACATGTTTACCTACATACCTCACAAGCTACCTTTTCTCATCCATGAAGATACAATACCTTATAAAAACACATGACTTGGTTTTATCAAGTCATCATATCAATCTTCTTGAGTTCAACTTTTATAGTAGACAAATCTACATCTCCATCATGATTGAAACATTTCACACATGTTCCCCCTCACATCATACACATCTCTTGAGTTATCTCCCCCTAACTCCATGATCTACCTATATCATGACATATTCAATAGGTATCCTTTAGGTATGAAAATAATTATTTAAGTAATATACACACATAGTCAATATCCTCATTGAAACATTAATAGGTCTCATGGATAATTAGTCAACATGGGTCCACTCCTTCTGGCTTACTTATATCTTATTGGATCTACTTTGAACATCTAAGATAATCAAGAATAAATACCATATGATCCTTAATCCATAAACCATATACCCTTAAAACACCATAATTAATTAAGGCTCAAACCACTATAAGACATCAGATCATCTTCTTCTTATGGAGCAATTTGTATTCATGATCAAGCAACTTTGCCAATACCAATCTTCAACATTTGACATAAAATTAGAACCATGCTTATGATGACATAGATATTTCCATACTTATATTATTTAAGAATTTAAAATTAAGTAAAACATTCCAACATGTTCCTTGAATACCCTATGAGGTCATTTTGATATCAAAGAATCATGGCATATTCTCAAAACAATTTTCAAATGCATTACTGCAATCTTCCTCATTTAGATCACTAGGATCTAGATATGCTATAAGAAAACATCATCTAAAAAAATTGTGATTTTATTCATGTATTTAAACACATGACAATAGGGATTCTTATGACCCTAAGAGCTCATCAATATATTACTAGAATTATTTTAAATCATTATCATATCTTTAAGAGCATACTATAGCAACATTAGTAAACTCTATTCTGATCTAGTAATTTTGAACATAACATTGCACTCAACCATGCATCATAAGTATGATAAAAACTAAATGAAACATTTCACACCATACACATAATGAACATATATCTATATATTCCATATTAGGGTTCAAGGACATCAAACCCTCATATCATAGTCTTTCAAGAATTAGGCCTAGTCTTTATGCCAAAAAACAAACTAAACTTTCACAGTGCACCTATAGGTTTATTATGACCTTTATTTCATCTCAAAACTCTTATTTAAAAAACATTTAGTGAAAAATTTACTAAAACAACTCACTGTCTCACACAAGTCTGTCAAGGACAAGAACCTTCAAGCCTAGTCAATCTTCATGTTGACTTTCTTGCACAAGAACACACATTCAAATCATGGGAATGATCTTCATGGAGATAGGAGCATAATAAAATATTTATAACATATAAATAATATCATTTTCCATGTTCTAATCCTATTTTTATCAAACTGGATTCATCATTCCAAACATAGACTGCAAGCTTTGATTTTTACCTACATTTATTGCACCTATACAATAGGTCAAACTTTCTAATCACCTTGGGGATCTTCTATACTGAGTCCTCTTAAAAATTTATTATTACCACACCTTTGTATAACTTCAATTATTACTTCTAAAATACACTCTTTTTCAAATTGGTTTTCTTCACAATTTTTAATTTTCAAATTCCAATGGTCATATTTCATACAAAAATGGCTATGGAAAATAGAAAAATATGCCTGGAAGGCCAAATTTAAACCACCATAACTTTTGATAGGATTCATATCAAGACTTGAAATTTTAAAAATATTAACTAATCACAAATTTTACAAAATCATATGACCATTTTATTTTGATACATCCACACATGTGAATGTTGATGTCATCAATCTACTTACTTAGGAAGATCTGTCGAGGTGACTAGTCAAACATATATCTTCACAAGACTTCTATAATGAATTAAATTGACTTATAAAATTTAACTAATCACTCTTGAAACCTCATATGACCTCTCATATCATCCTCCATACCCTTAAATTTTTTTACAATTATCAAACACTCATAAAATATCCATTACTTCCTTATAACATGAATGTCTTTATGAAGCATTGATAGAGACACCTTCACTAATATAGATTTAAAAATAATATGAAAGTAGGAGAATCCCAATCCTCCACCTCTTATTTTAACCTCTTTATCCTCTTCTTGATTTTAAACTTTATATACATGATATCCTCTTTGGATTCAACAACTTACTTCTCTTCTATCTTAGAAAATATACCATCTTATCGCTTAGGTTCATTATGCTCAAGCTTAACTATCTTAGGTATCCATACCTGGGTTAGTATTTTCTCATACATTCTAAATAATAATCTATAAATATGTCCCATGTCATGACAACTATACTAGACTACATTATCCATACCTCTAGTTGACCAACTACTCTTCCTTCTATAGTTTCGTTCCTTATGACCAAAAAGCTTACATGCAAAATAATGACCATGAAATGACATTTCATACCTTATAGTGTTTACTTTCTTAATTATTTTTTTAAGATTATTATATTATTAATATGATATGCATTATTTTTAACCCTTTTGACTACAACTGTCTCTTTACCTTCCTTAGCCATGCTCACCTTGTTTATGATCTGCTCAGGCATAATCTTCATATAATAAAGATTGGACTTAAACTCATCATGCTCACCTTGATTTGAACTCAACATGGATTTTTTTTCTTCTAACTGAGTCTTGAGATGTATAAATTCTTCCTTTTTTGAACTCAGATTGGTCTTTGTAACCCTTAACTAATACCTAAGGTCCTAAATGATCATCTTATCTTCTTTGACTATTTCACTCATTCTCACAAACTTGGTTTGAGGATGACTTATATTTTCTCCATATTTCATTAATGACTTGTATTTTTATTTAATATATTTTACCATTGACCTCAACTCTAAATTTTCTTTCCTCAACTGCTTAGCCATCTTGTGCTAATTAGAACCACCTTCAACCTACTTAGGATAACCTATAGGTTGTTAGACCTCCTTCAAAGGTCTAGATCTGATACCAATTTTTTTAAATAGATAATAATATGGGGGTGAATTATTAGACTAAAATTCACATTCAATTACAAAACCATTCACTCATACATCAACTTGATCTGACAACATAAACATGAAAGCACATACATCCAAAACATGAACAAGAACATACATCACATAAACACATCATCTATGTGGGAAAACCTCATGGGGATAAAACCTAAAATATTTAATATTGTCCTATAAATAAAATATTCAACTTTTTTACAATCAAAAATTGATCAAGGATCACCCACCCCTCAATTAAGTCAAGCACCCACTTAACCTTTAGCTAGCTCCAACTAGAAAGAAGGCTATAACCCCCAAGGCAACCAAGCACAAAATAAGATACATATAATATGGTATCCATATCTGATATGATTTAAAACACACCTGATGATGTAATCCTATTTATTTCACTCTTCATCCCTTAATCTCTCTCAAACAACCTCTAGCGCTTATTCGCTCAACTAGCCTCTTCTAGGCTTATTAGGTCTAATGACTTGTTTATCTACCTCCACCAACTTAATCAGATAATCATGTCTGATATTATTCACTATTTTATGGTCCTTAATTACCTATACCTTATCTTTCAAATGTTATCTCCTTCGATTGGCTCCCCACTTTCTTAATAACTCCAAATAAGCTAAGTAGGCCTAGTATGTATACCATACACTCATCTAACACATCTTGGTTAGACAAAATGATTTACACACTTTTATTAAAATTTGGATAGGTATCCACACACATTAAATTGGTGATACAAATGCTTCATAGGTTGGACATTACCTCATTATCCCAAATCCTCCATTAGGCCTAGTTGAGACCTAAAGGAAATAGGTCTTCTCTAAGGCATACATTACACTTCAGCTACTTGGTCCAACTTCATCCTATAAAAATTATTTAAAAACATTAAAAATATCTCCAATAAAAACTTTATCACACCAAAAAATTTACATGCCACTTGTAATACCAATTCACCTTATGAACTAACCCATTCTAGCCCACTTGCCAATAGGCCTACAAACACAGAAAACATAGTCTTGTAAAAATAAAGCATAATATTGATTTTATAGCATAAAACACTCAAAAAAATTATTTAATATATCATAAATTACCTTAAAAACATTATGAAATTCATTTTTATTCATAAAAAATGTCTACAAAACTCAAACTATCTCTCTCAAGAAGACAACTCAAACTGGTTACACATAATCAAAATACAGTCAAGGCATTTTGACTTTACATATATGATCAAGGACATATCATGACATCCAATACCTTATAATCAGTATTTGGGACTTATATAACAACATCAGACTCATTATATGCTCTAAAACTACTTAAACAACTTCAAACTTACTCCTTCAAAATGACCACTCAAACTGCTTGTAGCTTTCAATAGTACAATCATGTAGATGTTCTTTTCTATAAATTTAAATAACACTTTCACAACATATAATTTACATTCATAGATTATATTTTATCTATATATCTCACTCAATTAGATATTTATCTTTTTAAATCATCTTTCATTGGTCTAACAAACTAATTCTTTGGGTCATTATTTGACAATATTCACTTACTTAGATAAGCCACTTTGAAATCACTAATTCACCTATGTATTAGAAACATTACCACTTTAAAATAAATTTAAAATATTTAATATGTCTTAAAAAAATACCCCAAGTAGTTTTATTGAACACTACTCACTTGGAACACTTCCCTAAACACATATTCACTTGACTAGCTCTTTTTTCATTATTATCACAGTCTGTAGATTTAGCAATATGACAAAATGAATGATCAAATTTATTGAAAAAAAGTTCCAACCATGAAAAAATGACTTAATTTATTTGTATAAAAATACTCTATATTTCTCTTTCATAATTTTAGCAACTGGATATAATGCACCATCTGATTTATATACCTTATTTTCTTGAAATAAGCACTTTATTGTAGCTCTTGTTTACTATCAAGAGGTACCATTTCCACTTCCAAGTAACTGAGAGAGTTACATAAAATATTAAATCATCACATTAGGTCACCCAATTAATTTTTATCAAAAACCATCAAGATATTCTCCATCAAATCTTAATAAGGGTTTACAAGCATAGAAACTTACTTATCTTCTTAGCATTCATTCATAAAGTTGAGGGCTTGGTTTCACTAAAAAATTAATTATATAATATTATTAGGACCCTTACTCAACTACTCAAAAATTCTCAAGTCACCATGTAAACTTTACATGTGTCAATGACAATTATAACTTTCTTTTTGAGCTATGAATCCTTCAATCTGCATGTACAAGTGTCCTTCCAACTTACTATCTTGGTTTATCTTCATCCTTAAGACCTAAAAATTGATCAAAACCTTTAAAAAACCTTATCATACCTCATTTCATTCTTAATATATATCTTCCATCTTGTAATCTCACCTTGACCTTCCATTTAGACCTCACTAGGTCACTATGTACAGTAGGTCTAGGACTTCAAGTCAAACCTTGATATATAAAGCACTAAGATCGTTCTTGTATTGATCTCAACTCATCATCAACATGACATATGCACTCATGTAATTATCTAAAACAATCCTACATGTTCTTATTATCCTCAACAAGATCAACATACTAGGCTACCAAGCCTATGTCACCATGCAAGGCTACCAAGCCTATGCCAACACACTTTATCTTCTCTCCTTGACCTATAACACTATCAAAATGCTAGACACAACATGAAAAACCTCAAAAAATGCTTACCTTAACTCATATGCATCCAAACCTACCTTTCATAAATTTAAGCTCAAACTTAACACCATCATAACATCACCCCTTTGTCATTACCTTTGACATCAATATACACATGGCATCATCTTTTGACATCAATGACAACACACCTCCAACATAAGGGGATCCATCAAATGAATTGAAAGACACTTTCAATAGATTTTACCTTCAAGTGAGTTTATTGGAAATAGTAGAGATAATTATATTATCTTAAGGACTCATGGACATCTTGTTACTTGTATAAGCTCTCCAAGCATCCTAAATCTTGTACATAGTCTGTAAAAAGGTCAAAAAGGGTCAAACATAGTCAAATCAATGATGATAAGAAAAGTCTATGATTCAAGAGATAAAATAATGACTATGGAGGGAACGTAGTGTGAAATGTGTTGAAAATGAAGAAGTATCAAAGGTAGACCATTAATAACGAGAAAAATTATATATGTTTTCATGAAAAACATCCACCTACAACAAGGTTAAGAAGTAATTGAAACATGATAACCTTTCACCAAGACCAAGATTGTAAAGAAGGATATTTCTATGCCTTGAAGATTATTGTAAATAAGGCTCAAGGTTGAGTGTCACATGCTAATGTTTAATTATATCAAGATATTAACTTCAAGTACATAATGACATAGTCATTCACTTTATAAATGTATAACTACAACTTTCTTAAAAAACACAAGCCTTTTTCTAAAGTTTGTGAAGGGGGTGAAGAAAAATAGTATATGATAGAGTCTCATGTTAAATGAATATTATTAATAACAATAAATATTTGAATGAGGTTATATTATGAATAGGAGTGATCCAAACAAAGCTATAGTCAAGGTGAAACTGTAAAATGCCCACCTACAGCCATACTAAAGGACAATTACATCTCATATAGTCACATACTTTATAAAAAGTGTAGTTCAAGATGAATTCATTAAAGGAGAAAAGATTTTCTGGTAAACTATAAATTATAAATGATTATTTGACATCTTCAAACTTGTATCAAGATCATGAAAACTTCTATTAACTCTTGAAAGTACATAGGCTTGTATGGATTAGGACTGTCTAAAACTTGTGGACACTATTTGAAGAATGAATATGCTAGGTAATTTATGAGAGGATGTTTAAAATGACTTTATGGGTATTAAAATCACCAATATATGATGAAATTTCTACCAAACACTTCCATTTCTCACAAAACCACCTATAGTAGTATGACAGTCATGTCACAATGAGGATTCTTGAAGAGGTATAGTGTGACATATTTTGCATAGGTCTATAAATTGATAAATAAAGGATAAATATGACTCAATAAGGTTATAATATCTTTTAAAAATAATATTTATCATCCTAAAATATAAATACAATGTCAAAGGATGAAAACTCAGTCTAATGGGACATGAAAATAAAAGTAACCTAGTAGTCAATTTTGTTAAAAAATATCTACATGCCTCTATAGGTAAGATATAAGTATTAAATTTGGTAAGAGTGATAAAAATAAGTATTTATAAGTGTAAAAAATATTTTTTTTATTATAACTAAGAATGAAAGTATATATTGTTTTAACACAGTCAACCACATGTCTGTTGGCATTTAGAGTTGCAGCTAGGGGAGCTTTGTGGAAGCTAAAGGTATAATATATGGACACAACCTCATGACATGGATTTTAAATAAAAATAAGGTTATTTTTAGTCATCAAATACACTTTGATAATGGTCAAATTCATAAATTCCATTCAAATCATGTCATTGAGGGCTAATATACTTAAGCAAGCCTAAAACCCTTGAGAGACATAGTCACCATTTTAAACTGTTTCATGCAATTTGTATTCATTTAATAATAATTATGATAGTTTTGAGGGTAATTTAAAATTTTAATTATGGTTGGAGTGGGTATAATTTAGAAAAATTGTTTTATTTGACTCTTAGACCTTCTTTCTTACACACACACTCTATGACAACCACTCGAAGTATAACTTCACCACATAGACATATTTGCACACCTTTTGCATAGGAGATTATGATTTTCATGGTTTATGCAAGGATAAATTTACTTAATATTCATCAAAATATCTTTTCCATCATTGGTCTGTAAGATGTGAATAATTTCTAATAAGTTTTAGACCCCTAAAACCCTTGTAAAACCTTAAACACTACCTGATGGAGGAAAGAGGCCTAATTATGAATTCAAATGGTATATTTGAGCTATGAAATTATATTTAGTCTTATTAACTTCCTTGAGTACCTCCATGACTAGTTAATTGGCATGTGTAGTACCCTTACTATATAGATAAGGCCAAATAAGGCTATTTTAAGACCATAATCAAGAAAAGAAAGGATAATTGCACATTCAATGAGTTTGAGAAGTAATATGTGATCCTAAAATTCCTAAAGAAAATTTATACAGTCATTTATAGGTGACATTATATACATTTCCATAGGTAGATAGGTATATAGGTCAAGACAAAGAGCTATTTACATATAAGTTGAAAGTAAATGGCTTAATAAAGATAATTACATGAATCCAAAGCATTATATAAAGTTATTAATGTTTTAAATAGTATAAAATATCCTTTAAAACTCATAATAAATATAAAATATTGAGCAACTATGCATATACTTATGTCTATCTTTTTCATCACTATACAAGGCCATCAAAAAGGGGTATTCAGAGCCAAAGTAGGGTCATAAATGAACTTAAATTCTTCTCAAATATCATAATTATATTTTATAATATTTGTATACTAAATTTGAGCTAGAGAGATAGTGTCATGACTAATCATTTTGGCCTCAATATGTCAAGCACTAACTAAAAAGCTTGTTTCTTGTCAAAGAGGTGACTTCACATGCCCACCATGGTATATACATTTTAAATGGGAATATAAGGAATTTTTGGGAGTTATAGGTCCTAATAAAATAATGTTTTGTGTAATTGGTTTATGCATTCAAGGCTTAGGTTTTATGAATCATCACTTAGAACCCTAAACACTCTAAAACCCTTATAAAACCCTACTATAGACATATTTGTGAATAATTAAATAATAATTCATCCAAACTCATTAAAAAAACCTAATTACCACCTATATAATCAATTAAATTCTAAAATATTCATGTCCATGACATTTTTTTATATGAATGGTGTACAGACATGGCATAAAATAGGATTTTGAGAAAAAAATACACAAGGAGAAATACAATGTAGTTTAAATAAATTAAAAGCATTTGAGATAAAATAATGACACTTTTTATTCCCCATAAAATAATTATATGATTATAAATATTCCTAAAATTACACTTGTGAGCTCATTCAAATCAACTAGTCTGTAGGAAATGAAGGAAAAAATGGCATAGTCAACTACTTTGACCAATTTGTAGGTTTTGCTTGCCTAAGAGGACCCATTTCATGGTATGAGGCATTTTTTTATGTCTCAAAATCACTTTTACACAATTTTATAATGGTTTCATGTTTGTTCTTATGGATATCAAGTGCAAAGAGTTAAGTTATTATGACTAATTGGCCTTGTAGACTTACTTGGTTAGGCAAGTAAGTGAATAATGGCATAAAAAGTTGATAAAGTGAGTCAATACAAATTGGAAACACATATATAAATAATACTAAATATTAATAATGTGACATATATATTTTTCAAGTGGAAATTACATACATGCTTGACCCTTCAGTTCTAATCATGAGTTAATCAATCCTTAACTAAATGCATGTTGTAAGTCTTAAAGTATGAAAAAGTCATTCAGTTATCTTAATCTTAGGTTAATAGGAGTTATATAATAAATTTATGGAAAATAATTCTATAAGAGGAATTTGAACAAGTGAAAGATGGTCCATCACCTTATTTTTAATGCCAAAGAGCTCATGCTAAGATCATGCAACATCATCAAGATGGAGTGGTGTCTTAAGGACTATTTATAACAATGTTGTAACTAAAGTTTACTTGAGTTATGACTCTTGTTATCTCCTATATTCCACTCTATTATATTCTTCTAATCTCATGTTGTACATATTCATGATTTTAGGCCTATTTTTAGGATCCCTCTCTTGGGAATGATGAAACTTTGCCAACATTGAGCTTTGTAAACCTCTTGAGATAATAAAAATTACTATTTAATATTCCTTGATACATGGTTTATTGTGATTATGTTAGTTTTATTTGTATATGTGGTTGTATTTTCTCCCTTGGCAGGTCTTAATCTCACCTAGTTACTAGTATGTCATCTTATGTAGGTCATATATAGTGTTTGATGTTGAGTAACTAAGCTAATAGTAGAGATATTGATTGGTTAATTCTTTGAATTAGGCCTCCCATCATTTCCCTCATTATTTTATCACTTGATAAAATCCATATATGAAATACTATTCCATAGGAGTCTCATGGAGTTGTAAGATTCAGTGATTTGCATTACTTATCAATGTTATTATGAGTTTAAATTGAGTGGATGAACCTATAATATAAGTGTATCACCATCAATAGAATATTATTTCCCTTTTAGTAATCATTCTAACTCTTTTCATCCCAAATCAAGTAGGTTTTAGTTACTGATTAAAAATAGATATATTTAGAGGAGCTAGACTCATAATCTAGAGGTTTGGTCTAAGATATAGGCATCCTATAGCCTATAGACCAATCCAATGTTAGTCTAGGTTTGAAGCAAATTTGATCAATCTACTTCAATAGGGTGAAACTTAGGTTGATAATAATTTTGGCATGTTTAGTGGGACATAAATATAGCCATTAGAGATTCATTTGTAGCATCTTGGTATTTAAAAGTAGTTTTAAGAACTCATATGGTCATCATCTTTGAGGTAATGGGTAGATATTGTTAATAAATTTAGTTATTTTTATGTGTCTTTTGATGAACTATGGTATCCTATGGATTAGATTTTGGTCATTCATTTCATTATAAAAAAATCGTATGATCCATCCTAATTCTAATATGATCCTTACCTACCTCATCATCACCCCTATCACCCCTACCATGATCCACATCAACCTTATGATGAGCCTTACTAACCCTATTTACAACCTTATCATCAATATGGTGTATCCTACCAACCCTATGAAAACCCTCATGAACCTTGTTATCCTCCATATGAGCCATATCAGTCATAGAAATCTCATGACACTCCTCATTATCTTAACCAAGTTCCAAGACAATCTATATCAAACTTCAAACAAACCTTGTTTGGCTATGAGAAACAAATGGTGAACATAATCATTTAAAATATCTATGAATAGTATATCCCCAAACATGATATTAAGAGCATGAGATCTTCATTGATCAAGCTAAAGAAGTGTGTACATATTTCATAAGATAAGGCCATTCAAAATTTAGTGGTGATATCCTTGACATAGGTGGTCTAATTATAAACATTAAAGATAAGTTGGTAGTTCATGAGAAACATCATTTCCCCATTGAACTTCTATTTTCTCTTTGTTAATATCAAAAAAATGTATATCACATCCCTCAAGATTCCATTCAAACCTTGACAAATTTTCCTACTTGGAATTCTATCCAAGAGAGACCTTAAAAGGTGGAAGAAGTGTGCTTTGAGGAAGTTAATTTTCATGTTTCACAACAGATCATATAGGATCCCTCATCTTCTAATTAGCAAGGAGAGATCTCTAATGACTTGGTTCATGACTTTGAGGCTCATCTAGCTAGACAAGTTGAGATTGCAAACCAACATCTTCAATAGTACATAGTAGCTAAAAAGGCAACACAATATCAATATCAAACTCCTTCATTCATTCCCATGGCTGCAATAAGTGGAAAATAAGAAGCTCCTAAACCCAATTTTATGAGTTGGAAACAAATGTAGTAGTCAAGGGAGAAAGAAGAGAAGTAAAGCATAATACAAGATGTTAAAGTCAAGAGCAAGCATGAGATCATTCAGCCTCCACTCCTCCCTCCTCAAAATCCCAAGGCCTTCCCTTCATGGAAATCTATGTAAGAAAAAATGTAGTAGAGAGAGGAGGTGATGGTTTTCAAGGTTGAGTATCCCCCTAAGCATAATCAAGCATCCATGGTATAAACATTGGATTTATATCATCTTCTTGAGTTTTTTTAAGGATCGACCATGCTAATTCTTGAGAAGGGGTCTTTCTTTTGTGAGGTAAATGAAGAAGATTTAGCTAAGGAGATAGGTGATAATAAGGAGGTTTTATTTGAACATCAATAATATATTACCATTGAGATACATGTTGGTAATGATAGCCATGAATTAGTCTTTCATAAAGCCAAAGAAGATGATTTATAAGATGAGATTCAGGTACAAGATGAGACAAAAATAAAATGTCTCAAATGAGAAAGAATAGGTGGTTTATCAATAACTTCTTAGTCACATGATAGCTTCCATTCATCATGACAGTCCATAAGAACTTGTAGTAGTGGTAGAAGACAAGTGTAGGCTACCCAAATAAGAAGAGTGTCAAGACTAATCAGCTACTAAACCTATCAAGTTTTGTCCATAAAAAGAGCAAGTACATGATGATGAGAAGAATGAAGAAGTGTTTATTGAGTTAGTACCTCAAATAATTGCTCCTAAATATAAACAAGATGAATAAATATTATCCTTTAACATGCCTAAATAAGTTTAAGATGTCAATCATGAGGATCTTGTCGAGTCACCATTCTATGTGGAGCAAAGTGAAAACATCAATCAAGACATGGTAGATCATTGGCAGCCCATTAATGAGATAGAATTGATATTTTTCTTTTAAAGTACATGGATATGGGAGGAGTATGATTGGGTCTTGGACTCACATCTAAAATTCATCCACTTAAGAATGAAACTAGAAGGCCCAACTACCTCCCTAAGAATCCATGAATATGCTAATACTCCTATTTGTAAGAAGAAACTATTAAGAAGTGGCAATCATACTTCAAGGTTCCATGGTGGACAATATAGTTTTCCATTTGACCTTGGAGGAAAGCTTTTGACTTTAAGTTAGTTATTTTAGGGTGTTTGTCTTGTTTCAATAAGTGAATAACATAAGAAGTAGTCTGCAACCTTATTATTGTCTTGTCATGTCTTCTTGTTTCCTTAGGTTAGTTGTGTTTTCTTCTTAGTTTATTTGATGTCCCTTTAGTTGTTTATTTTGTGTCTTATTATTGTTTTAGTCAAAAAGAGGTGTCACAAAGTTCAAAAGTCTATTTGGCAGTTAAGAGAGTAATCAAACCATATTGTCATGTTTTAGATTTTCATTATCTTGAAAAATTAGTGTCTCTTGACCATTAGACTGGTTAACCCCTATCATTCACCAAAAAATTTGGTAATTTGGTTTGTCAAGGACAAATACCAACCCATATAATTTGAAACTTTTTATGGCATTGTTATAAGCCTCTACAAGGTGGTCTACCAAAGTTATTTTGACTAAAATGAAGATTTTGGGTCTTTAAATGCTAAATTTTGTGTCAAAATCAAAATCACTTTTAACACATTCATATTTATGTCATTACTTTAGTCATAAGGTTTCATGCTTCAAAAATATCATTTCATACAAGTCCAAGCATGAAAATGCATGTAATTAGCTCTCACATGCTAATTTTGGCCCCATAAATATTTAAAAAAATTTAATACTTTTTATAATATTCTTCATGAATTTTTTTATCTCTCTCCTTATCCTAAATTTGTGGTTTTAATATTTAAGTGTGAAGAGAATGCAAATCAAAGTCTATTTCTATGAGTTTCATATAGAGAGTACAAAATTATATAACCATTTCCTTATAAAATACATCATGGAATTGAAAGAGGAGTTTTTAGAGGCATTTAAAAATAAATTAAATCAAAAAGTACATCATATAGGACCAAAAATGGTTCTCTCCATACATCTTGCTTCTTTGCACATAGTCAGAGCCCTTCAAGTTTGTAGGTGGTACAGCCATGAGAGAGAAAATATAGGTCTCAAATTTTGGGTAGAGAAAGGGATGTAAAAGAGATTCCATATATGGAAATTGGTTATCAATTTTTTCCTCTCTCCTTCATTAACCATCCTTTTGAATTCTAGGAACTCATAAGGTGCTCTTCATCCAAGTAAGCAATCAATTTTTTAAGGTTTCTCCTCATATGGGCATCATGGCAAGAAAATTCAAGAATGTAGAATTTATCAAGAGCATTAGACACCCTTCCATTTAATTATTAAATTCCTTTCCAAATGTTTTATGGTCATATGTATCCCAAGAAGATAAAATAATTAAAAAAAATTAGTCTACATGTAGTTGAAAAGGTTGTATGGTTTTAAGATTTATTCATGGTTATCAAGATTGATCCAAACATGTTTCTTAGGTCTTCTTCATTATCATTTGTTCCTAATTCAACATTATCTAAATTTTATTCAAATATTCATATAAATTAATCCATTAATGGCTCTCAAGATATTCACATACTCATAGTTTAGCAAATTCTTAGGTTTCTTAGCATTTGTTAAGGTTTTAAAAAAATCTTAGGTTTCCTTTTAGAACCATATACTTGTTCAAAAACCTCCAAACTAGTATATATTATTAATCATGTGTCCATGTTTTCATAATATCCTAAATATTGTCTTTTCATATACTCATGTTCTTTCTACCTCCATTTTGTTTCATTCTTTTTCACTACCTTTACACTATTATAAGGCTCCATCTCCATCTCCATTCAAGTTTTACATCTTAGATTCACATCATATCACTTTTCACTCACATAAATATCATGGATTCACTACCAAGTAAGAGTAAATTATGTTTCAAAATCATCAATGTTATGTAAATGTGGTATGAAAACCTCACTAACAATGTTAAACAATCAAGAATGATCACCTACAACCAACAAAAAACATAGTCAACAATTTTCATGGAGATGCAAAGGAAAGAGAGACTAGTGAATTCCTATTTTAAGGATTTTATTCATTATTATATACTCATATTATATTTATTGAAGTAAAATTTCACTAAAACTATTTTTTTAACCATTTGAAGGTCTAAAACTTACATACAGTCTATAAAAGCTACAATCACCTACAACCATGATTTAGGGGATCAATCAAATGTATTGAAAGAGACTTTAAAGAGAGTTTAACCTTCAAGTGAGGTTATTAGAAATAATAGAGATCATTTTATAAGTTAAAGGACTCATGGAAATCTTTCTACCTGTATCATCTCTCCAAGCATCTTAAAGCTTGTACACAGTCTATACAAAGGTCAAAAAGGTTCAAACATAGTAAAATCAATGATGGTAAGAAATGACTATGATTAGAGAGATATAATAATGAATTTAGAGGGTATATTGTGAAATTTGATTCATATTAATAAATATCAAAGGCAAAACATGAATAAATATCAAACTCATACATGTTTTCATGAAAAACATCCACCTACAATAGGGTTAAGAAGCTCTTGAAACATGTTAACCTTTCATTAAGACCAAGACTATAAAGAAGGATATTGATATGCCTTGAATATCATTGGAGATAAGTCCCAAGGTTTATATTCACATTTTGATTCTAATTTCTATCAATCTATGAATTTAAAGTACACAATGACATATTCATTCACCTTATAAATGTATACCTATAGCCTTCTTAAAAAACACAAGTCTTTTTCCAAAGTTTGTGAAGGGGGTGAAACACAATAGTATATGATAGAGTCTCATATAAAATAAATATTATCAAGAATAATGAATATATGAATGATTTTATATTATAAAGAGGATTTCTCCAAACAAATCTGCAATCAAGTTCAAATTGTAAAATGCCCATCTATAACTATACTAGAGGACAATTCTATCTATATAGTCACATAGTTTCTAAAAAGTGTAGTTAAAGATAAATTCATTAAAGGAGACAATATTTTGAGGTTACCTATACATTTTAAATGATGATTTTACATATTTAAACTTGTATTAATATCACGAAAACTACTATCAACTCTTGAAAGTACACATGCCTGTATGGACTAGGACTATGTAAAGCCTGAGAATATTGTTTGAGGAGTGAATATTCTATGGAATTGATGAGATGAGGTTTAAATTTACTTTATGGGTCTTCAAATAACTAAAACTTTATTAAATGGATATCAAACACTTCCATTTCTCACAAAACCACCTACAATAGTATGGCAGTCATGTCAAAATGAGGATTCTTGAAGAGGTATAATGTGACATAGGTTGCATAGGTCTATAAAGTGATAAATAAAAGATAAATGTGACTTGATAGGTTTATAATATCTTATAAAAATCATATTTATCATCATAAAACAAAAATACAAGGTCAATGGAGAAAAACATAGTCTCGTAGGACATGAAAACACAAGTAGCCTACTAGTCAATTTTGGTAAAAAGCATTTACAAGCCTTTATAAGTAGGATCTAAGTATGAAATTTGGTAGGAGTGATAATAATAATATTTATAAGTTTCCATCATCTTGTTTTATTTAAAATAATATTTTAAGTATCCATTATTTTAAAAAAGTCACCCACATGTCTATTGCCACTTAGAGTTGGAGGTAGGAGAACTTTTTGGAAGCTACAAATTGTTGATGCTTCAAAATGTACCATAGGTGATCTTCAGTGTTGATTAACACTTCTCATTTTATAATTTGAAAAATACAAGGCATGAGTTATAGTTTGTGACAATTAGGTGATGTCTATGGTGGAATTGAAGTAGAGTATGGGAACTATCTACAATATTTGTTTAGTTTAGAGGTTGGGAGTTGCCAGGGTTTGAATCTTTGTGAATTCAATTATTTATAGACTAATTTAATTAATATTAACAATGATATTTAAAATAAATTGAGTCTTGATAAAGAAAATAAGAAAAGAGAAAGGTAAGGTAGAAAGAAAATATGATTGAAAATTCTCATCGCAAATATTATGATAAAATTATAATTACTTTGAGCACACATGAACCAATTTATGTTATAAAATAAAATTAACTTATATGACAACAGAAATTATTCAAAATTTAGAGGAAATATGAAAATCATAAGTAAAAACCAAGCTTACTTTAAATGTTTGCTAATATGGTCTGAATAGCCTAAGCACATCCAAATGCAGAGAAAAATAAAATGAAGTATACTTGAGATATTTATAGTTAATCTAGCATTAGCATAAATAAATAGCCCTATGATAGAGAATGTGACTCAAAGTATTGATAATCCTTAAAACTTAAAATGACAACATGCAATTGAGAGACAAAATTGACATTTAAAAAACTATAAAGACAATCTTTTCAAAATTCCTTAGTTATCATAAAATCTCCTAGTTTACAATTGCTCAAAATATCTCTCTCTACAAAATGGTAATCCCATACATATTTATATGAAACATAGGTGGTTCACCAGTTAAATTTCTCAAAATATTCACATGTAGGATAAGGACAGCTAAACTTTATATAAATATTACAATGTATATGACCTACTACGTCAAAATTGATAAATGGAAACCATATGTGGTAATAGGTTAGAATATATTTATTATAAATGGATATTCTTTTACAAATTAAATTGGTAGTGGGCCCCTCAATTAGCCCTATTTGAGGAAGTCTTTCACCTTGGTGTATTTCTCTTTGATTATCTCAAACTCCACTCCAAGCTTCATTAGGTAATCCTCTTCTTGATTCGCCAATGTGTCAAATTCCTTGTCAGCCTTAGCCATGAGTTCCTTGATACATTTTGCTTCCATGATCTACTTCCCTAAATTAAGGATGGTGTCAAGGATCTTTTGATTATCCCAAGAAAAATGACCTTGATTATCCTGAATGCCCTAGATGTGGACACCAACTCTTTGCTTGAATTCTCAATCACTGATCCAGTCCATAGCAATGGTTTGAGAAGGGTTGTCCAACAAACTCCCCAAAAGTTTCTCCATTTATTTATCAGGTCCTTATCTTCCTTGATGAATTTTTTGACATTGCTACACTAGGTGATCAAATCTTATTACTTAACCATCAAAACCACCATGAGGATATCTAAATGTCTAAGCTTGATGATCTTGAAGTCTAAGGCCTACTTTTTCATCTACACCTTGATGAGTTCTATCATCTGAGCTTGATAATCCTACCATTGGGTAATTAAGGCTTGTGCCATCTCAGCTTTATGGTTTAAATAATTAATATAAACTTGATGTTATTTAAATTCTCAAATGTATCTAGTAAATATTTATTCAACACTTGTAATATGTCCTTAGGAATTGAGATTAGGACTTGAGCCTCCAAATCATTCTTCTCCTTCTCCAAGTTGAGGATCCTTTGCTTCATTCCTTAGATTTCAGCCACAATCATTGTTGCTTGTGCTAAAACCAAACTAGCTACATCTTCTTGATGGATGGGATGTTCTCCTACTACCTATCTTTGAATATGAGTTATGCCCACAAAAGGTTCCACCTTTTAAAAGGTGAACTCCTTAGTGCTAATGGTGGCCCTATTTGTCACTATTTTCTCCAAATCTAATGTATTTGGATTGAAATGCACTATTGTGTTAAACTCCTTGAATTATAGTTGCTTGAGAACTTTTACATTTGAACTCCTAGAGGCCCTTGAGCTTTCAATCCTCTAGCTTTCTTTGTCATGAAAGATTTGGATCCTTCTCTTTGCCTGTCTATTTACAATGTCCTAGATCCATGGCTTAAAATTATCCTATACATCCATGCCAACTCAGGTTAAGTCTAATGATGGAGAGAGAGAGAGAGAGATATGAGATTTTTATAAATTCCCATAAACAAACTAGTCAAGAATAGCTGGTCCATAAATAGGGTTCTCATCACTAAAGAGGTTAACTTCATTGGTAGGGTGAGTGAAAGTTAACCTAGGATTCTTTTTAGGTACTAATGGCACCAAGGCTAATTATTCTTGACTCTTTCCTCCATCTAGTGGGTCAAATATTTGCTTGATATATTATAGGGATCCTCTAACCTATCAAAACCATAGGTAGATATAATGTCAACAAGGGCACTCTCCACTATTTCTCCTTACTCCAGGGCAATCATACTAATTAATTATACTAGGGAAGGAGGCCTCTATGGGGATGCCTAGGGTTGAGAACATTTTCTAGGTATATGCTTTATCCTTATCTCCTCAGCCATAACTTTACCTTTCCTTTTATATCCTTAGGTTGCCCAACATGGGGTGGCTTTGTCAATTCTACACATTAAGGCTCAAAAGATTTTCCTCCAATAGGTGACTCTTGATGAGTAGTCCTAGATGATCCTAGAAATAATTGAAAATGTAAGGGATGTGGTTGCCATATTTCTCTTGAGGGTTTATTATCTTTGATCAACCTATGATCCAACTGGATATTGTAGCCTTTGATCCTGGATAAGACCTCTTCAAAGTTCTTTGCCTTTGTATAGATACCATCTCCCATGCTTGGTTGATGTTTGTATTCAATCTTTGGGAAAATTTTATCTTATATGTGGTTGGTCACTCTATTATTAGAGTCCCGCATATTAAATTAATCCAACTATAAATTGAAATAATTTATGTAGATCACCATAATTTCTAATTGCTTCCAATCCTTGATCACAATCCTGCCAATGTCCAGTGGAAAGGGGTAGAGTTTAGCCTTCTTATTTTTCTTTTATATGCCATCCACACCTTAGATGATTTGATAGAAACTATCTTGCTCTACAATCTTACTAGGGACATGAATGGGAAATTGGTAGGGTTGAATCATGATTCCTTCTATTCTTACTACAGTGTAATCTAAATAGAACCATACATCCCCCACGGCTTCTACTTGATTTTTGATTTGAGGGTGGAGTCTTGGCATAAGGACACTAATGATTGCCTCATAGATAGCTGGGGAAACACCATCATATATAAATTTCATGTAGTTTTTGTATTTGAATATATATAATTTAGAGTAGTGATGAGAACTAATGGTTCTACCATCAGGGGACTAATTTTGGATGCTAAGGAAATCTACAGAGGCAAAAAGTGAATCTAAAAGGTAGGACATCATAAATAATTGCTTGGAGGTCCTTCTCTTGATGGATATGAATTTTTTTCTAAGAAATATCTTATTATGTCTCTAATGGGAGGGGTTATAATTCTATTCCAGCATGCAGTAAACATAAGATACCCAGACCTTACTCACATAAGTAGTGAAAGGGGTACTAAAGGCTCTATTCAATAAGTTCATAACTATCTTAATGGTCTCCTTGAATTGGAAAATAGGAATCCCAATATTATGGGACCTAAAAATATGGGATCCTTAGATTAACCAAGGTGTGAGGACTGAATCTAGGTTTTAGGTGTTTGTCGACTCTCTCAAGGATGGGAAATAAATATGAGGCAAGGGGAGTTTATAATAAGTTTTGAAGGCCATAGGGGTGATGAATGAAACTTTCTTAGTTCTTCCCTCTTGAATTATCTATTTCCCATCTATTCTATAATAAATGAAAATAGGAGCAATGAGGTTGATACAATACATTACCTCTAGTTTGGATATAGCATGGTGGAGGCATGCCAGCTGAATTGAGACTAGGTCATTATATCTCTAGTGCACAGTGGAATTCCTCTTTTCCACATAATAAATTGGTTGTAATTATTACATAATGAATAATGACTCAAACCAATTCCTAATTCCATACATGTTTAATGTTATCAAGGCTAGCTTTGTTTCTTTGAAGATCCTCCCCTTAAAGTCTAAAGTTAGATAAAGTTCTACCTCCATCTTCATATATTGTATACTCAATACCATTGATGAATCTAAATTAAATTTTCAAGGTCACAAAAGGTTTCACTAGGGTACTTGCTTTAAGGTTAAGTTGCACTGTTGTGATTACTTTGTGACCAATTGAGCCAACTTAGGTTTTCTTTATAGAAGGCTTAGGGTTTTTGAGCTTTAATGGTGTAAATATGTATTTTCTTAATTGTATACATGCCTTATATTTTATGAGACATTATTTTCATGACCTCTACATTTTTGATCTTAGGAGATCTTTGATTTTGACTCTCTATGCTTATGTGGAGCCTATGTGGCATGGTTTTGTGCCTTTCGTAACAATTTTCATAAATGCTAGTTAGAGACTAGCCATTGGCTTTTAAAATCTTTCTTTATTTCACTTAAATAATCCAAATTCAAGTTCCTATGTTCTTATTGGTCCCTTTATCTTTAAGTTCATGTCTATGTCACTTAGCACCCCAACAAATCTTCCCCATGTTGCTTACTCTTGTCAGTTTCTATCTCGGCCATGCATTAGCCATTTGTCAAGTTCATGGGGCATTTGAAAAATATTTGGGTTAGATGTACCATTGGATCAAACCCAATGAGAGAGTGATCACCATTAGATCCTATAAGATGCACACCTTTTAATCAGTTCCATGACTATATAAACTTAGACTTAAAATTATGTTCCTAAGGTCCTTTTATGTTAAGGAGCACAAATTAACTTAGGTTAAAGCATTTTATGCTAAGTATTTCTACATAAAAATGCTAAGAATTCCTTTGAAAGGGTATTTATAAATGCCCCCTTTTTTTAGGCTTTGAAAATTTGTCTAGGTTAAATTTGGTAGGTTTGATAACATTAAATGCATCCTCACAAACATTAAATATTGGGAGTGAGCTTTTCAAATTTAAGAAAATGAATTGTTTCCATCTAATGACTAATTACCACATGTTAGGATCTCAATAATTCTTGGGGATTTAGGGTCAATGCATGTCATTGGATTAAATCCCTCGAGACAGTGAGGACCACTAGATCATAATTAGAGTCCTTGATAGTGATTGTTCTCACTTTTGGTGTTAGCTTTGGTTCACACCATTATATCAAAATATATAATTGAATGTGAGGCATCAAATATATTAAAGTGAGTGAGCTTTAAGTTAAGGCCCAATATGTATAAAGGTTTAGACTAAGGCTTTGACCTTTAAAAAAAATTTCATTCTTGCAAACACTAAGATATTTAAACATTAATAAAAACCTAGTTAATCTAAAAGGGCTCTCAGGTTTTAAAAGGGAAAATAAAAGGTCCAAATCTTGATTTTATATTAATGTTTGGTCATGTTTAAAAAACATAATAAAAGCTTAATATAAAGTTATACTTAGGTTTTCTATAACCAAAAGGAAATATAATTTCTTGATAAACTTTTCTCATGGATGTTTGAATTAAAACCCCTAGGGTTTACTGCTTAAGAAACCTAGCTTTCTCCATAAAACCTATAACTAATAACCTCAAAGACAATCATTAGCAACATTTGTCCATAAAACATAACCAAATACGTTGAGGCTCATTTTTTAAAATTTAATTGCCTTTAAATTTCAAGAGATAATAACCCTTTCACATTCAATCCAGAACATAGCTATTTTAAAACATTCACAAGGGTCCCCTTTCAATAAAAGTAGAAAAATGGCTTTATGTTGGTCACAACACAGGTATAATAAATGGATAAAACCTCATGGAAAGATTTGTGAAGAAAAATAAGGTTATGTTCAGTCATCAAATACATTAAGATAATGGTCACATTAATGAATTCCAAGCAAATCATGCCCTTGAGAGGTAATATAGTCAAGTAAGCCTAAAAACCTTGAGAGACAGTCACGATTTTGAAATCTTTCATGGGATTTCTCCTTATTTGATAAGAATTGGGATAATTTGGAGGGTCATTAAAACCTTGAAGGAGGTATTAGAGTGGGGATAATGTAAAAAACTTGTTTTATTTAACTCCTAAACCTTGTGTCTTACACACACCGTCAATGACAACCACTCGAAGTACAACTTCACCATGTAGACATATCTATACACATTTTTCATGGGATATTCTACTTATCATTATTGATGAGGGGGTTAATTTACTCCATATTCATGTCAAGAGGTTTTCCATCATGGTTCCACATGCAAAGAATAATTACTAAGAAGTTATGTACCCCTAAAACCCTTGAAAAACCCTAATAATTACCTGATGGACAAAATATGCCTATATATGAATTTAAATGGTATATTTGAGCTATAAAATTATTTTGATAGTCTTCTCAACTTCCCTAAGAACCTTGATGACCTATTAATTAGCATGTTTAGTACCCTTACTATATGGACTAGGCCAAATAAGGCTATTATAAGCTTCTAATAAAGAAAAGAAAGGGTAATTTCAACTTTAATGAGTTTTAGAAGCAATATGGGGTCTTAAATTTCCTCAAGAACATTGATATAGTCATCTACAAGGGTCATTATGGTCATTTCCATAGGAAGATAGGTATGCAATTTAAGACAAAGAGTTGTTTGCATATAGATTGAAAGTAAATGGCTTAATCAAGCCAATTCCATGACTCAAAGAATCCTATACAACTTATTCATGGTGTACACAGTATAAAAAATCCTTTCAAACTCATCATAAATTCAAAATACTAAACAATTATGCATATACCTATGCTTGTCTTTAACATCATTAGATAAGGCCATCAAAAAGGGGTAGCAAGAGCCAAATTAGGGTCATAAATTCACTTCAAGTCTTATTAAACATCATCATAATTTTATATTAGAGGTGTATGCCAAATTGTAGCTAGAGATAAAGTGGCATGACTAATCATTTTGGCTTCAATATGCTAGTCATTGCTTAGAAAGCTTGTTTCTTGTCAAAGAGATGACTTCACATGCTCACCATCATACAAAAACTTTGTATGGGAAGATTAGGAATTTGATGGAGTTATAGGGCCTAATACACTAATGTTTTATGGTATTGGTTTAGGTATTCAAGGCCCAAGCTTTATGAATCATCATTAAGAACCCTAAACATTATAAAACCCTCATAAAACACTACTACAAACCTATTTGTGAAGAATTGAAAAATGAAACAAAACTCATTAAAACCATGTAATTAGAACCTAAATCATCAATTAAATTGTAAAATTTTTATGTCCATGATAACTTATCGTATGGATGGTGTATGAATATGGAAAAAAATATTTTGTGAACAAAAAGTGCACAAGAGGAGGTATAAGGTGATTTAAATAAATTCCAATCATTTGAGAACAAATCCTAACACTTTTTCTTCCCCATAAAATCATCATATGATCATAAATATGCCTTTAAGTGCCCTTGGGAGTTCATTCAAATCAGTCAATTTGTAGGAAATGAAAGAAAAGTTAATCTAATCAACTAATTTAACCAATTTTTAGGTGTTGCTTTCTAAGGAGGACCCATTTCATAGTATGAAGCATTTTTTAGGTATAAAAATCACTTTCCTTCAATTTTATAAAGGTTTCATGCAGGTTCTTATGGCTATCAAGTGCAAAGAGTAAAGTTACTAGGCCTAATTAGCCTAGTAGACATACTTGGTCAAGCAAGTAAGTAAAGAATGACGTATAAAGTTGATAAAGTGAGTTAGTGTAGAGTGGAAACACATAGATAACTAGTCCTAAATACTAATCATGCCATACATTTGGTATTCAAGAGTAATTTACATGTATACTTGACCCTTTAGTGTTAAACATGAGTTAGTTAATCCTCAACTAAATGCATGTTACATGTCTTAAATCATGAATAAGTCATTCAATTATCTTTATCTCATGTTAACAAGATTTATCTAATCAGGTTATGGCATAGCATGATAGAAGAGGAGTTTAAATAATTCAAATAGTATCCATCACCTTGTTTTCAATGCCAAAGATCTCATGCCAAGATCATGCAACATCATCAACATGGAGTGGTGTCTTAAGGACTGCTTATAACAAAGTTATAACTAAAGTGTAATTGATTTGATGCTCATAGCTGACTCTTTTTCACTCCTCTATTCCAATCTCTTAGATTCTTATATTCTCATGCTCTATATATTCAATATTTTAGGCCTATTTTCAAGATCCCTCTCTTGGTCATGATGAAACTCTACCAAGATTAAGCTTTGTAAACCTCTTGAGATAATAAAAATTACTATTTAATATTATTTGATACATGGTTTAGTGTGATTATGTTATTTTCATTTACATATGTGGTAGTGTTTTCCCCTTTTGGTAGGTCTTAATCTCACCTATTTACTAGTATGTCATCTTATGTAAATCATATATAGTGTTTGATGTTGAGTAACTAAGATAATAGTGGATATATTGATTGGTTAGTGCCTTCAATCAAACATCCCATCATTTCCCGCATGCTTTGATCACTATATGGAACCTTTATATGAAATATTGTTACATAGGAGTCCCTTGGATTTATAATATTTAGTGATTTACATTACTTGTCAGTGTTGTTATGAGTTTAAATTAAGTAGATGAACTAGAAATATAGGTGCATCACCATCAGTAGAATAGGATTTCCCTTTTAGTAATCATTATAACTCTTTTCATCCCAAATCAATTAGATTTTAGTAATTGATTCAAAATAGATATATTCAGAGGATCTAGCCTAACAATCTAGAGGTTTAGTCTAAGATACAAGCATCTAATAACTTGTAGACCAATCCAATGTTAGTATAGGTTTGAAGTAGATTTGAGCAGTCTACTTTAACAAGGTGCAACTTGGGTTGATAACAATAATTAAATAGAATTGTAATGTGAAAAAGGATTTTGAATTAATGTGAGGGTCACATTCACATTAAATCTTCATATCACTAATCTATTTCAACTATTCTAAGATTAAAATATGTATAGACAAGAAATATTTCCAATTCATTCAAATTTCCCAAACTACTATTACTTTCAAAATCCCTTTTCAATAAAATTATTATCTAAGAGTTAGATTTGAATGTCTACACATAGAGGAAAGGGAATTAATAAAATTTATGACTTTCAAAATATGATATCCTACTTGTTTTCATATGGTACTAACAAGATATTATCATATACCCAATACATCCTAAGAGCCCTAGAAAATAAATTTGGGAATTATAGTGAAATTTTTGATGAGATGGATAGATTCAAACCATTCCAGCTAGAATAAATCCCCAAGGAATAATATTCCACATATATTGATGATTTTTTATCCATGTAGTAAGAAATAATTCATTTAATTATGGATAAGCTAGAGGTATTCCCCTACACTGACTTGTGTTATTATATTTTTATTTGGACCTAACACTTGGATGACTTTGTGTTGCCACTCAAAAATAAAAATAAAATAGCCTTCATGGTTGGGATGGGTATTGATAATTAATATAAAATGTCCCTATCAGATATTAAGTATAATAATTGTCTCCCAATGTCTCACCAAGAACAACCTTCAAGATGTATTAAATAATTAGGTAGAAAACCCTTAGATTTGTGTAAATAGGGAAGATGTGGACCAAAGTGATGAATGTGGACAACATCCACATTCATCACTTTAAGTTAGGTATATATATTTGGATGGTGATAGTGAACCAAATTTATGGTTCCCAGGAAAATATAAGACCCTCTTAATGATGATCATCAATGATAGACATACTTTATATTTTAGAGAGGTCCTCACCTTCAATCTCAAAAAAAAAAATCTTAGGAGTACATAGAGGTGAGAATATTTATATTATGTGTTATTTTTTTATGCTAATACTATCATAGTATACTTTGAAAAAAATCCCCCAATGGACTCCTACCCTAGGAATATCAGTCCATAATCACTTTATAAAATTATATCTTCACATGTTCAGAATGTGTGTGTGTGTGTGTGTGTGTGTGTGTGTTTGTGTGTGTGTGTGTGTGTGTGTGTGTGTGTGTGTGTGTGTGTGTGTGTGTGTGTGTGTGTGTGTGTGTGTGTTTATCCTCTAGTATATCATGTTATTAATGAAGATATCATGTCTAGTATCTATGATAAGATGATAAAATCCATTATGAGAAAATGAGCCTATTAGTACTACCCTTTTTACATAATCATCAAGATAGATGGATTTATTATGTCACCCCATAGGTTAACTATATTTATTATATACAAGTTGATTAAGCAAGAAATTACATACCAAATGTACCATGGGATTAGCTCAACATAAAAAAAAGTAATCCCCTTGGCCCCTATTGCCTTAAAACTTTGGTTGCAACATAAGTTGAGTTTAGATAAGATTGAGTCTAATAAAATCTCATAATTCCTCCTTAAATTATAATTATCATGGCATACATCATTAGGATCCAATGGGAAGATCTAGGGCCCATATAAAATCTTTAAAAGGATAAGTGTATGTTGTCTATAGTCATAACACATACCCTCTATATTAGGTATTTAATAATACATTAGGTGATGATGATGTAAAGTATAAAACAGACACTACGAGCTTTGTGCTTACACCAAGTGCTTCTTTAACTCAAGAAGAGTAACCAATAATAGGGGTTTCCTTGAGAAAAACATGTACTCTAGGGCTAACCTCCACAAAACTCACTCCTAGGGTCATGAATATGTAATAGGTAAATAAGCCATTGATTTCCAATTCCTCTCTTATGTCTACTTATTCTATGACATTTTGAAAGTTTTCTCCTCCTCAAGTAAAAATAGGGGGAAATTAAGTTATACTAACCCCCCCACCCTTCTCCTTATATACCTCCACTATAACATTACCTAGTTGACACCCTTCCAATTACATCCCAAATATAATTTAATCAAGAAGGGACCATCCCACAAAATTCCTATATCATCACTAATTCCCTTACCACTAAATCCATTTGTGGCATGCAATAAATGACTTCACCTATCTCAAGAAGTATGACCACCATGACTCTAAGCCTTTCCACTTAAAAAACCTTAGAGAAATAAAACCATGTGTCAATAGTAGACATAATTTTAATTGTATCATACTCCAATTTTACTATCATACATGGACTTACACATACTATAACACCTTCTTATAATAATATTAGAAGGCCTATATAAAAATAAGTTCCATCTCATTTATTTGTTAAGTAGGCTCCCATGACACTCTTGAAACCCACTAATTATTTATCACCTCCATCCTTCACACCTCTAATTTTAGTTACTCCTCCCCAAACCAAAACTCTTGTTTAACCACTTTTCACTTCTCTTTCACCACAAGGGTTTACCCCATGATTTCATGCACAATTTTTTTATTTTTTGACTCTACATCACTAATTCCTAGGCTTTATTCCCACCCATAATCCATTCCATTAGTCACATCTTCCTCGACCATCTTAGTTTCATAAGATAGTGGAAATAAGATGGAAGGTATATAGTTAGACAAAACCCAAAGGATAGGGATGGTCATAATTAAGGATCTAAAACTAAATCTAGAATTTAGAAAACCCTCCCAAAAACTCGAGAAAGTAAGTAGAAGGATAAAAAACAAGGGACCCCCAATTTCAATGTAGTGGACGAAAAATTGTTCACATTGACAAGAAAGATAAAGGAAAAACTAGGGAAAATAATGAATAGGTAAAGGATCCAAATTCCATGGTCACTACCACTGGTGAGGTGGAAAATAAAATTATCCAAGGCATGAAACAAAAAATTTAGAGGTTGGAGACAAAGATAAGAACATCAATACTAGATAATTTCATTATATAGTTTTAAAAAATCACTTGAGTCATTGTATGAGATCTTGGAAAATTGTTTAAAAATAAAGGTAAAATGTGTTCCATATCAATAAAATATAAAGATATATCTATGCCATATCACCAAATTTAAGGCTAAATTGCCACATTTAGTGTTTTTTTTTTAAATTCCAAAATTGGATGATACATATGAGTACTTCACTACAATAATGGGAAGAAGAAATGAATTTTAATAATTTAGGCCATAGACAATGCCATCAACCCATCATGAAAATATTTCAAGGATATGGAATAATTTCATTATTTAATCTGAATGGGAAGCTTGATTATTCTATGGAAGTTTTAGTCAAATTTGTTAATTTCATTACTGAGTTCAACAACAAATCCCAATAAGCTAATAAATTTGGAAATGAACATGTCATATACTTGGTGAGCTATGCTAAGGAAAATGGGAAAAAAAAATTAAGGTAACCTTTTGAACCCCTCTTTTAAATCATGCAACCCACATGGACAAAATAAGGGTGTTATTCAAAACCCCTATTATTACTTTCTCTAAAATTGATGAAGATTGTTAGGTATGTGTAAATTCTATGTAGGATCAAGATAGAATTTATTGGAAAACAATTTATTCTATGCCCACTACTTATACATATATTATTGGAAAACAAGTGGTAGAGGTCAATCTCATTCGGCACAAGTTAGAATTACTCTAACCACTACTTCTTAAGCCAACACTATGTAGATCCCACTAAGAACATGATGAGCTAATGGAAAGTGGGGATCACCCAATTATATAATAATTTGGCACATTTTTTCCAAAGGATTAATAATTGAGGATGAATATTAAGGGTAGTTATAAGGATAAATCCTTCAATTAATTCAAATATGCCCCTATTGGTCAAAATGTGTAAACTTGTGCATAGTGGGCTTAGCCCCTTACCTTGTCATTATGCTATCATTGTCTCTTTTGTAGTAGTTATAGTTTTTAAAAAAATTCAATAATTGTAATTATTGGAATATTACTCTCTTTCATTAGGGACCTCATCTGATGTTATATATGTGCATCTCTAAATCATTATAAAGGGTTGATTTTTTAATGGAAAACTTAAAGAACTTCAAAAATATTTGGAATATTCATTATCTTCTCTATGTTTTGTATGAGATACTCAATTATCAATAAAAAAGTGGTAAATTTTTGGTGTTACTAGGATCGTGGTATGAATATTAATTATTTTATATGTTTTTTTAGGTGGAATAAATCACTAACATGATAAATATTTGTATCTTTTTATGTTTTTTGTAAATAGTCATACATAAATTTATTTTGTTAAAACATTTTGTGGTTGTTCATCCCATGAATTTAATGTTATAGATATCATTCCCACTAAAAATTATTCCTCATAATCCATGCCATCTCTATCCTATTTTGAGTCCAAGCATAATTACTTAGACAGGAAATTTCTAGTTAGATTCATAGATAGCCCATGAAAACCACATTAACTACACAAAGTCTAAGAATATAATTTTATAGCTTACCCTAATTATATTTTGTGTTATTTTTTGACCCAGTCTTATAATTAGGAATCATTATTAATATTCATCCTAGGAATATTGTTAAATATCTATATTTATTGGATATAAGATTAGACTCCTTATGTAGTAACATCTATTTATTCTTAGGTTTATTCTTATTAGTATACATAAGAGAGTTACAAAATACAAATCATGCCTTTGGTTGTATATACAAAAATAAAATGATACGTATTTTATCCCCTTAAATTACCATGAGGGTGTGTACAAAACCCATATCAATAGAGAGGAATAAGCTAGCAATAGGAGGAAGGCATATCCTAAAACCTTCATTAAGGATTAACAAATTAAGGACTATGACTATGACTAAAGGTTTCCAATGGAATCACTAATATAGTTATATAGAGGTGGTTATAACATAGTGGATTACATGAATAAGATCAAGTATAATATTATGTTACATGAGATCACCTGAAACAAAGAACAATTATACTTACTTTTGAAAAAGGCAAAACCTAGTCCAAAATAAGTAAAATGTGACTCATAATAATGTAGTATTTTGCAAAAATAAGGTCAAATTCCCTTCCTTAATCCTCAAGGTCATGGTCAAGGTTTTTCATTCATGTCATAGTCCTTCAGTTGTTATATAACCCTAATATCTGACCTTGAAATAACTTGGATCCCCCAAACATATCTTCAGGTTTACATAAAATTAAAGTTTTTTTATTATTCCCACCACTGTGGACACATATAATACCTATATTTAGTAGGTGGAGTGCAAGATAATTTATGATTCATCCTACCTCACCTAAATATATAAATCTTGAAAAACTCTAGCCCAATGTCTTGTTTAGTAGGCTCAACCATTAACATTGTTTGGGATACCCACCATTTACCTAAAAACCCTATAAGATACCTCCCATGATTCAAACCCATTAGGGTATGCACTATTAAAGATAATATTTCATAATATGACCTTGAGACTTATAAACATAGAGCATAAAGACATAACATTTAGGCTATTCCAATTTACCATATAAGATTTCATGTATGACTATTTTTTGAACTTGTTTGAGAACTCCATCACTGGATGGGACTAGCTTAGTAACACTTTATTATCCTAGTTTGGAAAATTTATTGACCTAAGAATACTATACCAACATTTTTATAGCATGAAAATGGAAACCATTGAATTAATCATGGCCTTTAACCTAATGTTTCAAAAAATGTATATTCAAATAATAATGTTATCCATATTATATGCCTATTTATCACTTGAGATGTATATGATTGACTTAGATATTTGGAAAACATTTTTATTATGAAGAGATCCTCTCATAGTGACTTACCACTAGAATATGTTTAAGCCATTAAGGTATACTAGAGATTATATCCACAGAGATAGATGTTTTTAGTAATCTTAGACATTGTCTCTAACCTAGAAACCTTGAAACTAATCTATAATTCTAAACATAATTTCCCAATGTCGAATATTGAATTGGTCATCAACTAGATATCTCTAAAATAAGAAGTGCCTAGCCAAAACATGGGGTTTACTTAATCCAACCAATGCAAAAATGGCATTCATATCTAAGATTTGGTCCTAGTTTTTAATAATGTCTATAATATACTACAAGATTATACCAAAATTTAGCTATAAATTATATAAAAATCGTCCAAAATCTCATTAATGACTTATTAATCCTCCCAAGGCAAGTAAGGAACACTAGTAGATAAAATCATATCATGAAATTTTATTACCAAAGGTATAATCATCCCTTCAACTGATCTAATAACCACCTTAAGCCTTCATAAAATAATGTTCTTAAGATGAATATCCATGAGCTCACCTTTCCCAACTAGTATAGAGTATACAATACCATCCAACATGGAGAGATAGACAGTATCAAATTTTATAATTCATTAGACATCTTGTAAAAGGATATAGAAGGGTATGATGTGGTTCATAACCACCATAGCACAACTAACCCACATGAGGCCCCAAATACATATAAATCCCAAAATAATATGATAATATTAGACAATTTTGACTTCCCAAATCAAGTGGACCTACATCAAAAATATCTGACATCTACTCCTCCTAACCTTAGACCTACACCCCCTAATCCAAAATCTAATAATCACACCCCACCTCCAAAAGGACATAACTAAAGGCTTCAAATGGAATCAATAATAGAGTTAGATAGAGGTTTTTATAATATATTGGATTACATGATTAAGATCAAGTATAATATTATGTTAAATGAGATCACCCAAATCAAAAAGGAGTTATCCTTACTTTTGAAAGTGATTATTGAGAAACTAGTCCAAAATAAGTAGAATGTGACCCATACTAATGTATTATTTCACAAAAACAAGGTCAAATTCCCTTCAAACTCATGGTCAAGCTATTTGGAAATAATATACACAAATTTTTTCTATACTTAGGCACATTATCCAATGTTATCTAATATAATTTTGTAGGAAATAATGATTAATTATGATTAAATCAGACAAGATCATCATCCAGTTGAAAAAATTAGAAGTTAAGGTATTAGGGGAGTTTTTGAGTGTCCACATGTAGTTGTCATTATAACCTAGAGTCAAGGTAATTAATATACATGAAATTAGTATAAATTCTAAAATTATATGGGATGTTGTTGAGTAGAGATTAGTGCAAGAATCTAAATAACTACATGGCCATAAACATTTCTCACATGTGGTTTACTTATAAATGGGTTTCCATCCAAATTATAATAGATAAATAACCTAGGATGACAAATATTATCATTGAGAAAAATTACATAAATGATAAATTTAATATTGTGTCATTTGACATAGGTATTTACACCCTTTCTATTGAGCCCATAAGTATTTGATGTGATGAAAACTATGATTACTTAGGATTATGGTCATTTTATTTTGATGGAACCCAATACAAATAGGATTTGGGAGATATGATTTTATTGAAAAATACAAAATGAAAGTGATACTTGGACATGTATAGGTTACAATTCACCTACATTAATAAAATTTTTAAATATGAAGCATTAATCCTAGATTTATAATTTAATTTAAAACATATATTCAAAGAGATACGAGTGTTTGTATATTTAAAATTGGTGATTAATCAATCCATAAGTATATATAAATTCAATTTATCTTATTTAATAAATTATAAACATAGGGCATGGGCTATGATTCATATGTTTGACACTTTTAATGTTATCCCCATCCATCATTACAAAACATAGATCATAGATTCCTTAGTAGTGTGAACTATGAATCTATCCCCATTGAAATATTCTAAGTTGTAGTAGTTCTCAATAAATTTTGTACCTTATCTCTTGGTACCCAATAAAATAAATAATTTTTATGTCTTTGACAATGATCAATGCACTATATAATTTATGAATAACATTGGTGTGTTAAACACATATGTCATAGACTAAAAGGATAGAGATGACCTTATGAGTAGTGATTTTAAGGATTATGCAATCATGAATCTAAGGTAAAACTATATTAAAAATGTCATGATATCATTTTAAGTAATATTTTACATTTATATATCAACCAAAATACCCAAACAACTATTATTCATAGATCATCAATCCACTACCTTAAAATTTAGATCAATCAAGGAGCCTAGATATGTTAGTGTCAGTCCTAATTGTAGTGAGTCTAAGATAGGAGAGATAAAAACTGATTTTTTGGTATAAAGATGTAATTTATTGGACCTATAATGACCTACACGTATTTGATCTGAATGTCATAAACGTTTTATGGAAGGAAATGACATATGAATCCTATTCTAAAACTTCTTTTTCATAAATAAGTTTATAAATTACTCTCATCCAAAATTATTTTCCAAGTCTACCATTCTAATTTTGTGGCCAATTTTTTCCTATCCATAAGAAAAGTAGATAAATCCAACTTTTTGTTGATTTTAGGAAAGTTAAAAAGGCACAAACAAAGATAACTACCCTTTATTATCCCTCAATGAGGTGATATAAATGGTTAGTGGATCCTAGATTATTTTCTTAGATGTATTTTTAGGGTATAAATAGGTCTTAATAAACCAAAAAGAGAAAGTTAAAATTGTATTCATAACCAATTGGGGTATTTTTACTTATAATATAGTGACTTATCATTTAAATAATATAGGATTGACTTTATAAATATCCATGGACTTTTATATTCAAGGAATGATTTTTAAATGCACATTTATTTACATGCAATAATTATCTATTTTATAAAAAATCAAGTCTAATCACATACTTCACTTTAAAATGGTATTTGAAAGATGCAGGAGATATGAATTCTCATTAAACCCTAAGAAGAGCATCTTTAAAGTTGCTTAAGGTAAGATTCTAGGCCACATCATCATAAAATAAGGTATTCTTATGAACTTAAAATAGTTGATGTAATTTTAAATATGCCTCTTCCCAACAATGAAAAATATTTGAAGTCTTTCTTTGGAAAAATAAACTACACAAATTCATTTTTGGTTTCACTAAAATTTTCAAACCCCTTAATGCTATGATAAAATAAGATGAAAAATTCAAATGGACACCTCAATCAAAGTTAAAATTTTAATATATCAAGAGTCTCATCATATAATCAATAGTCCTATTTAGTATACACTTAATTAATTACTTTTATCTCCACACCTTTACTTTTGAACACATTATAAATGTCTTGATTACACAAAATATCAATGATGAGAAACTCCCATTACTTTCATGAGGACAAATTTTAATGATGCAAATATAAATTTATCTAATATGTATAAACATTATTAAAATATAATGAAGACAAAAAATAATTCTCATCATTATATTATAAAAAACAAATTTCATGTCATTGTGCCTGATCTAAACATAAAGTTCACACTAAGAGAAAATAAACTTGGTGATCACTAGGGTAAGCGGATGGCAAATATATAAGAATATGAAATCAATATTATAACAACCAAGATGATAATATATAAGGGCATTATTAATTTAATTAATAAATTTAATCCCTAAATCACTATGATGTAAATAAATCAATCTCAAATAGTGTCTCATCAATGACATGACCACATTATTTATTATCTACTACATGAGGTATGTGATAGATAAAATTCTATGATCTATGCAATTAATAATCTCATCAAAATTTTTAAATGCACAAAATAATATCCTATCCTAAAAATTCACAAAACATCAATTTCACACATTCCAAAATGATCTATTATTATTCACATTCCTCCATGTGATGTAGATAGGAATACACCAATATATAATCTTACAAAAGATTATCCATAGCTAAATAATAACACGAAAAACCTAAAATAAGGGATAAGTCAAATCCATACAAAATAGTTCAAATCTAAATAAAATATATTTGTGATCCATGTTTTTAAAAATAAATAACAACTTGGATTTATTTAATTACTCCCTAAATAATCTTTAGTTTAGATGTGAACATCAAAAGATAAAATAGTGCCATAAATAGCTAGAAAAATAACTATCTAGTGTGAATATTATTCTAACACCTCCCTTAAGTGAAATTTGGGGAGAATATAAAATAAGGAAGGAAGGACTTCAAATGAATCCACCCAAGTACAAATTATTTCAATCCAAGAAAAATTTACAACTAAAGATAATGAGAAGAAGCCAAGGGCTTAGTGAAGATGTCAGCAACTTGATTAGATGTCAAAATAAAATTTAATTGAACAACTCCATGATGGATAAGCTATTGAATGAAGTAAATTTATATTTAAATATTCATATTGTGATAATTCTCTATAGGGTTGCATCCAATATAAATATCACTTTCATTATCACACAAAATCAAAGTGGGATGAAGCTGAGGAAATTTGAACTCACCAATTAACTATTTTATCCAAAGATCCTATTTTTTAACTGTTACAACAGCTCTATACTCTACCTTAGTGGATGAAAATGAAATAATTTTCTTATTATTGCATGCCCATGCAATAGGACTAGAGCCATGGTGAAATATAAATCTAGAATTATATTATAGGGTATCAACACATCCCCCCTAATCTAAGTCTATGAATCTGTCAATATCTAAACAAGATTGCGGTAGGAAATGAATCCCAAATTTCAAAGTGCCCTAAGTATAGTGAAAAATACACTTCATTTTTTTCCAATTATTCTCATTATTCTCATGGGATAACTGAGAGATAAGGTTAATAATAAATGTGATATTGGGATGTGTAAGTGTAAAATATAAAAGACTACCTATAATCTATACATTGTAGGATCGACCAATTTATATATGCAATCAGTAGCCAATTTAATACCTAAATGATATGTTTTGGGATTAGGCTTATAATTATCCATTAAAAATAAATTAATAATATATTTATCATACATTTTTTGTCTAATATAAATCCCCTTAAAAGACTAATAAACCTATATGCCAAGATAGAGTAAAAATCCTAGATCTGTCATATCAAACCATTCCTCAACCTTATTATTAATATCTAAAATAAAGGTATTTGAAATACCTATGATGATGAGGTCATCAAAATATAACACGAAAATAAAAATATTCTCACCTTGCTTCAGGATGTAACCATTGTGATTAGACTAACAATGATAGAGGCTATAATCCAGTAGAAAATTGTTCATCTTCTTCTACCAAGATCAAGGATCTTATTTAATGCCATAAATATAATGATGGGGTATGTATAAAAGTGAAGCATCATACAAAAATACTTGAGTTATATATACATATGCATACACACATACATACATACATACATATACATATACATATACATACATATATATATATATATATATATCCTCTTGGATATCACCATGTAATAAAACACTCTTAATGTCCATCTAGTATATTGTCTAGTGGTGTGATGCAATAAGGGAGAGAAAAAGCCAAAAAAAACCATCTTTTCAAAAGAGGAAAAGGTCTCAAATTAATAAACACCTTAGACTTTTAAAATAAACTTAGATAATATATGATATTTTTACTTACCTATTATATCATATGATACATATTTGGTCTTAGAGAACCATTTACATTACACAAGTTTTCTTCCATTAGGAAGAGGCACTAACTCTCATATCTTGTTCTTCATGAGTGAATAATATTCTTCTTTCATATTAGATTCCCACTCAATATTACCTATCACCTCAAAAAACAACATTGTATCATTATAAATTGCATCTCTCAAAAGATTAAAATTAGATGTCTGAGCATGAGTATAATTTAGATAAAAATATCACTAACCAAATCACTCACTACTTTTAAGATATATTGTGCCCACTTGGTCATGTGTTATGTAGGAGGAGTGGGATAAACTTCAAAAAAATTGTCTTCATCAATATCAAGGACTATGCTCTCCTAATTAGGTACAATAGGTATTACCAAATATGTAAAAGACTCTAAATATGGTAAAAATTGAGTGATCTTATCATCAAACCTAACATTTGATTTAAACAAGATGTCATCTATGACAAAATTAAAGAGGAAATATGATTCACATCCTTAAATTTCTAATAAATATGATATATTTGCTCTTATTCTATAGATATTTTCACTTAGAATTAGAGAAAAAATTTGAAGCCTTATTTCCAAAGACACATAATTTAGAAATATATGGTTTTTCTCCTTACCAAGATTCATTGAGTATTATTCAACATCACCTTATGGAAAATGTGATTATGGATGTAATTTTCATAATTAACTACTTCAACCTATAAATAAGGTGATAATTCCTTGGAATGTATCATACAATTCTCCATTTCCTTAGGGGTTCTATTTTTTCACTTTAAAACACCATTTTCCTTTAGTGTTTTAAATTGGCAATGAATTCCATGCTCAATAAAATAATCATAAAGGTTTTTACTTATATATCCCCCCCATTTTTTCTTTGGATATTTTTCAATTGAAGTCCTGATTGATTCTCTACAAAGGCCTTGAACATTTTGATGTTTTAAAACACTTCAATTTTTAACTTTAAAAAATACACCCAAGTCCTTCAAGTAAAATAATTAATGAAATCTATTATATACTTTGTACCATAAAATAAATGACTAGGAGACATCATCAAATCACTATGTACTAACTCTAGTGTATCCTTAGATATTTTAGCTTGTCTCTTTGGAAATTTATATTGGTGTTGTTTTCCATGTGTGCATCTTAGACAAACATCATCATTACTAGAGACCCTAAGAAGTCCTATCACCAAGAATTTAGAACTCAATTATTTTATATGCCTATAATTGAGATGATTAAAACATTCTTGCCAAAATTTTATCATTGTGTCAACATGAGAAACTAGAGAAGAACCTACATAGGTTTCATATTTCATAAATACATATGAGTGTCAACTATGGTCCACCACACCTAATTCTCCTACATCTTATGGATCACTCAATTCTATAATTAAAATATTATGTTGAGTAAACTCCATAGTTTTTCCATTACTAAAATTAAAATTTTTATAAATGGATAAGTTATAATAAATCTTAAGAAAAAGGAATACATCATTAATGCACCCATCCTTCATATCAACATTACTAGAGCTCAAAAATTGATTTTATAATGGGTTTCCCATTATAATCTAGAAATCTTAAAACTATAAAGAGAACTAAACATACCACAAGAATGAGTTAAATGATTAGAGGCACAAGAATAAAATATCCACCTATCTGACATGGGAAAATATGCTCTAGAAGAGATATCTTTCCCTTTTCATGTGATAAGAAAAGGTAAAGATGAAGGTATAGAGATCTTGTTCTATTTCAATATGAATTCTAATTTTTCCATTTTTCTTCAACATCTATACTAAAGATGATTTGTTTTACTATAGTATGTAAAAGGATCATAAAACTTCTTTTCCCTAAATTATTGTTTGGTTTTGTTATAATTATAAGTTTTAGAAGACTCATTAGTGGTATATGTAGACTTGTTTAATTATGTTAGTTTATTATGATTCCTTGTTTTATGTTTAGTCTTCTATTTTCCCTTAAAATTATTTTCTACCAAAGCATGACTTGAGCTAGCTAAAGAATCTAGTGACATTAATTTTTTTTGATGAGATAGTCTTTCATAAAATATCTCAAAGTATGGAATTTTAAACTTTGACAAAATTAGAAAAATACAATCATTATCTAGTTTTTGTTTACCACTACCTTTTAACTTAGATCTAAGTGAGTTAAACACTCCCAAAAATTCTTAAATCAAGTTAAAATTATAAGTAAAGCATGAATATAACTCAACATATAACTTCAACATTCTAAACTAGTTGATTTTACTAAATAAATTTTCAAAAATATCCCGTACCTCTTTTTGACTTTTGACATCAATGATGTGGAACACCAAATTTTTTGACATGTTTAGGGTGATTAAACTAATAATTTCATCCTAATTTCATTAATATAAGTATTTGTATTTATTTGAGGTTAATTCTAAAATAATGTCATCAAATAATCTCCATAGGCCTTTGGATTAAAGCAATTATTGCATTTTTAGTTTCTAGATATGGTAATTCATCATGTTTAGCAATTCAAATAACTAATTTTAAATTGTAGAAGAGGAATATAATAAAGGGAAATAAATTATCTGGACATATTATCAACAAAAGACTCCCCTTGCCCCCCACCCCTCCCCAAATCCCCCAAAATAATAATAATAATAATAATAATAATAATAATAATAATAATAATAATAATAATAATAATTTTCAAATTTATCTCTTTAAAATATTAGAAGTTGAATTTTCCATACTCATAAAAAATTCACCCTTATAATAGTTTATTTCCTATTTACAATATAATTCCATCACTTTTCGAAAAAAAAAATTCCTCTCCTTTAAAAAATTTCTCACTTTGAAAAATACCAATTTACAATTGACCATACTAAAACAATCACTTGATTTTAAACAATACTTCACTACTTATGCAAAAAAAAAAAAAAAAAAAAAAAACCTTTACTTTTCTCACTTTGATTTAATGAGAATTGAACCCTTGAGTTAGCTTTTGAATGTCCTTGAAAAATGGGTTAGAACTAGTTATGATATGTACCATTGCAAATTATAGTTTCACAAGCTTTTATCTAAAAGGATATAAAGTGCCATTGAATTGTTTTTTTAAAACTAAAAAAAATATACTAACACACCTTTATAATCCATACTAAATTTGAACAAGCAATTTGATTCAACAAAATAATGAGGTGATTGGTTGTGTAAATAAGCTAAACTATGGTCTGAAAGTGGATGAGATGTAAAATATCTCATTTGAATCAATTTGTAACAATTATGAAAGAGTGTTTTAGATGAAAGGATATATAACTAGCGCATAGAGTTATACTTTATTATTAGCAAAAATCTTTGGATATGAATAAAAATGAAAAAACTAGAGGATCATTTTAAAAAATTAATTCTCCAAACAAACAAAAAATTTGAATAATAAAAATATGCCTTTCCAAAACTACATAGTTGGGTATAAATTTCAATTTAATATGGTGCGATGAAAACCCGAGCACTTTCAAATACTTCAAATATAAACATTCAAATCTAATGTAGCCATGGTAGTAGTTATCCATAGTCAAAAAAAATAACTTACTATTAAATTGAAGAAGTGGGTTTCCTTAAATCAAACAAATCTCTTGTAGAACAACTATATAATCTTGGCATCACAAAAAATTGTTGATCATAATGTGGAATTGTATACATTGCCTTCTTTTAATTTGAATCCAAACACCCAAAAAAACATAAATTTAAATACAACACTTATAATAATTAGAAATATGGAGAATATAATGTAGATCAACACAACATAAAATATATAGGTGGACCAAGAGGCCCAAATATTCAATATATGTATAAAAAGAATAATCACCCTTAAAGTAGGGCAACACCATACAATACTCTTTTGGGAAGAAAAAATACATAATGTCTCTATGAGGGAAAAACCTCAAATATCATCTTACAATAGAAGACTAGATTATTGCTTCATTCCTTTACAATGATAATCATCTCCTTTATATAGACCTCAATCTAGCTAAAAATGGATAGGTAACCTCCTAATGCCAAAATAAGATAACCATTACCCAATGCACTAATTCTGTAAGTTACTCAATTATCCTAATATATTAGAGCCATATAACTAAATAAGGGGGATGTGTGCCACATGTTGGCATCTCCATAAATCCATATACATTAATATATCATATCCCTAGGTATATAACATTCCTTCTCTCCTTGACCATGTTTCATCCCTAAAACATAATAAGAAACAAAATAATGAGTGTGTTTCAAATCACTGCACACTTATCTCCAAGATCAATCATCCAACCACCCATATGTGATCCTAGTAGGTGATAGCTTTCCAAACTTGTTTCCAATTTCCAAGTGCTAACATGATTCCATTCATGATCATAACTATACCACCTTGGTGTCCATGAATAATTATTCCTCTTTTCATTTCCATGTACCATATTTTTTTATGCTTTTCTAATTTCATTCATGACCATAGTAGTTAATATTCCATGCATAGTCATTATGATTTCCCTATTGATTCTAGGTTCCATAGGCTACTATACTACTCTGATTCTATACTTGACCATAGTAGTTCTATTTTGGATTCCATGCATATCCATAGCTATTATAACTTTGATTTCTTGTATATACAAAGTGTTTATTGTTATGACATTCTCTCACATAGATCCATGATTATTTCCTCTCATGATGATGTGGGTGTCTATATACCTCAATTATTTTTGATACTTTGACATTATTAACCTTTTCATCTACCTCTTCCACCTTTTGATTTGTTGGCTCCTTTGTATCTTGAGTAAATGAAGTGTTTTTCTTTGCTTCTATTGTTTCTTCATCTATGTCTTAATCTAAATCTTTCCCATGCTCTTATTCACCTAGTTTAGTCTCTTCTTCATGATCTACCTTGATTATTCTTTGTTCCTTTCCAACTATGATATCCTATAAAGTGACCTTAATTTTATTATACCAAAACTTCATGATCTTCTTCTAAACATTAATATTGATTGTTTCCAAAGTCTCTTACCATGGATATCCAAGAACCATATCTAAAGCATAAAAATATGAATGCAAAACATATTTGTCCATAGTGATATTTAAATATTAAAAAACTTGAATATTATGACCACATATTTGAGCCTCCTTGATATTTCTTACTTAAACATGTCTATGTTGAGCCACATCCATGTTGATGAAGTTCTACTTGCTACTAGGGTTTATGGACACAATGACTTTCTTCCTTTGAATGCATCTAAGAAATTGAAAAATTGACTCTAATTTATTTGGATCCAAACTATTCAAACCTTTATCATCCAATCCTTCTTATTCCTCTTAGATATCCTCCACCTCTCATTTTATACCATCATCATCATCATCATCATCATTCTTTATTTCTTTTTCATCTTCATCATTCATATGCTCTTCCTCATTTCCCTCATTTTCTTCCATTATTTTTTCTTCTTCATCATTATTTTATTCCTCTTATTCATTCTCTTTTTTTTTTCATATCCCATTGCTCTAGGAAAACCTATTCCATTTCTTCTAATGAACAATATCATTGTGCAAATCTCAAATATTTAAACAAATATTTTGTAAGTCCAAGAAAAAAAGAGACAAGAATGTTTGCCAAAAAAAATTCATTAAAATATCTCTCAAAATTTTTTGACCATTCATTAGCATTAGTATCTTCCTTCCTTGAAAATTCCTTAAACTCCATTATTCACGCAAACTAGGGTTAATGAAAAAAATCCTAGAATCTTAATAACTCACTAAAAACATATCTAAATAGTCCAAAAAAATTATTGTATATCCTATATAATATATTTCAACTTCAATAAAAAATTGGTGGAAAAATTACAAAAAAATTGGCCCATAGAGTGAATCTATTAAAAATCATAAAATTTCACTAAATCATTCAAAACATTTCAAAAAAGTCTAAAATGTTTATTTTAACTCTTTAATATTCTAATAAAGTATCCTTGAAATTTTCATTTAAAAATTCCTTATATTTTAGAAGATATGATGAATGTATTAAAAACCC